>PVJC01024846.1:0-25226 GCA_004026665.1 Murina feae | reverse complement strand
TACTCGGAGGAGCCCCTGACACATCTCACTTGGCTGCATCTTCATATATGTGCATTGTGTGCAACCATTGGCATAGGAAGTTCTTTTATTTTTAATTTAGAGCATTATAAAAACAATGTCTTTGCTTACTAGGACAAACTCCTGTATATGAATTTATCTGATCTTAACAATAATCCCGTGAAGCAAATGGGGCTGCATTATTATCCCCATTTTACAGATGGTGGGACTGAGACTTGGAGCTTCCACGGAAAGCTGAGAGTGGCACAGATAGTACCTAATGACTCAGGTCTTCTGATTTTGAGTTAGTTTGTGTGTTACGTAAATAATGGGTTTTTGTCCTGTGCCACGCACAGGGCTGGGCTCTGGGGGTGCATCAGCGACCCAGTCTGACATTGCTGAGATCCTTGGGCAGCAGATCATACCATCTTGGTCTCGACGTGTCTCTAGGGACACTGAGGACGTGGGCCAGCTCCACTGTGGTGCTGGAGTCCTGTGCTGCCTGTTTGTGAAGGGCTGTGCACTTTCCTTCCAGCCGAGCTCTCCCAGGTCAGAAAAGCAGTTCCGGGGACGGCTGGCAGGGATCAGTTCACGGGGGAGATGCTTCCCGTGCCTTTTACAGCTCCTCACTCTAAAGCAGACAACAATTTCAGGCTTTGGTAGCATTGGCCTGATGTCTTTGTCTATAAAAGGGAGGAAGCACTCAGCGAGAAAGATCATCCTTGATTTAGTTTTAATAAGTGCACATTTATGTCAGGGCCTTGTCTCATAGAAATAGCTTGACCGTATTTAGTTAATGTCTGAGTGTGTGATTGGGGCTTTTAAAAATCAAGGAAGGTATTGGCAGCTTTTTCATAGCAGGAGGCATTTTCCAAGAGTTCCTGCAGGCAGTTTCTCCACCGCCCACAGCTTGATGTGAGAAGCACGGTCGCTACCCGCAAAGACAGTTCAGGTTTCCTCACTGGAGCTGCGGAGGGCTGCGAGGGTCTACCCTATGTGTGCTGGGTTTGTAGGCATTGCAGATACACCTCATGCCAGTTCCAGCTCTCAGGAAAACCAAAGACATCTCTGTCTCTAAGACTAGACAGAAGGAAGGAAAAATGGCTAAAGTAAGATGTTTTGTGACTGTGAGGAAAAGAGTGGAGGTGAAGCAGGAGGAGGTGACATCGCTGTATTTGTGTTTGTCCTGTTTGCCTTCAGTCACACTCCTGGCCTCCCCTGGTCTTTGAATAGCCTAATGGGTTTCCCAGGCTGACTCCTGGCTGTGTTTAGTGTGAGGTCACCGAGGGCAGAGTGGAAGGTGAGCGAATGGGAGAAAGCAAGGGGATTCCCAGGAACCGCATCTCTGAGGCTCTTGTCTCTGCCAGGTGAGCCTGGCTCCAGGCTCCAGCCACCCTGCCTCCCCCCTGGTCCCTACAGCTCAAGGAAGCCATGGCTCCTGCCATATTGCTCCTCTCTGTGTTACTTCACTAGCCCCTGTAGCCTCCTTCAGCTCATGTGTAGCCAATATTTTATATTCAATTCCTTCTGTTTGAAATTCTCTGTACCTGCCATAGACTCACAGGTGATCTTAACGTGTCCCTGCTTTGGCACCTCAGAAAGCCCACGCCCATTTCAGAGGAGGCAGATGGAATGGGAAATGAAGATGAGGGGGAGGTTGAGTGCGGTTGGGTTGGATGCTGTAGCAGCTCTGGTTCAGAGCCTGGTTAATTCCACATCTGTGAAAGCCCCCATTTCTGGACTCTAATCATCTCATCACTGCAAAATTAAAGCAAAGCAAAACAAAAGCGGTGCTGCCCTCCCTCTGACACCTGCTAGAAGGAACTGCATCCAGCTTGGCTGCACCTCACCTGGAGCTCTTTTCTAGTGACAGTGCTGGGAGTCAGGGAACATCTGCTTAAGGGGAAAAGACTACCCATGGAGCATCCAACTGCGAGGGGCTCCTGGTGGGCTACTGGGCTCCTCATTGCTGTGCCATCAACATGAACTCTCCATAAATTTTTATGTTTTTAATCATTATTCAAGCACATACCCGGCAAATGGTCCAGAATCTTTTTACTTAAGGGCCCTGTAAATAATTATCAAAGGCCCCCAGGGGACTTCATCAGTCTCAATTGGGGGTAGGGTGGGCTGGGATCACTGGGGCCTGGACAGCCAACTTTGACATTCCTTGCTACCACAGTCTTATCAATGAAGCCTTTTCTTGTCTAATGCCTAGACACTTGCCTAGCAGGGGGCCAGACTCAGGCTCCAAAACAGCTCACGTGGGCTCCAGAATTGAGCTATGAAGTTAAAACTTCCTTACTTCCCAATTACAGCTGCTTTCTAGAGTATAATCCAGATCCAGGGTCCTGTGGAGCTGCTCCAACATGTGCTTCCTCCCCTCTTCCCTGCCCTCTCTCCAAGGACCACTCAGAAACAGATCAGCTCTAGTTAGACCCTTGGCGAGAACACTAGGACCTTCCCATGCTGTACTTGGATCATCAAGAATAACCAGTGGCCCTTCTCCCAGGAACAGTACTCATTTTTGTCTCCACTCCCGATGGTCTTCCACACTCCCCTACACACAGAAGAGGCTGGCAGGTGAAGTAGCCGTTTCACTGGGCACCCAGTTAAACCTCTGCAGAGGGCATTGTGCACCTACAAGTAGGAGGATGGTGAATATTCTCTCTAAGGTTCTGTGATTCACTCATAAACACTGCATGAATCAGGACTGAGCCAGGTGAGGAGACAAATGATTTATGAGTCCAAGGAGCCCACAGTTCAGAAAGGCCGACAGGGAGACATGAGTCACGGCAGAATCTGGACAGGTGTAGTGAGGACTCAGCAGCTAACTCAGGGTGAGTGGGTCAGGAAAGGGAGCCAGAAGGTCACACCCAAGCTGAGGCTTAAAAAGTTTTTCAAGAGTTAGAATAGAAGGCAGAATGTTTCAAGCAAAGGAATCCATGTACAAAACTATAGAGAGAGGAGGGGGTGAGGGGAAGGGGAGGGGAGGGGAAGGGGAGGGGAGGGAAGGGAAGAAAGAAGAGAAGAGAAGAGAAGAGAAGAGAAGAGAAGAGAAGAGAAGAGAAGAGAAGAGAAGAGAAGAGAAGAGAAGAGAGAAAGAAAGCGAGCAAGACATTGAAGTGCCCAGTCTGGTGATGGTGTTGACAAGAGGGTAACACGTATTGAAAAACTAAGAGGTAAGTCTGGCAAAGAAAGCAGAAACCATGTCAAGAAGAGTCAGGGCTGAATGGGCCGTACAAAAATGGGTGGATTTTATCCTGAAGGCCGGGAAATCCCAAGTATTTCATATTATCAAGTTCATAGTTTAGACAGGTCACTGGTGACAGTGTGCAGGCCAGGCCAAAGGCTGTTCAAGTTCATAATCTGGAGAAGAAGAATAGGAGGAGGAGCCCTAGCTGGTTTGGCTCAGTGGATAGAGTGTCAGCCTGGGGACTAAAGGGTGCCAGGTTCAATTCCATTCAAGAGCACATGCCTGGGTTGTGGGCTCAATCCCCAATAGGGGATGTGCAGGAAGCAGTTGATCAATGGTTCTCTCTCATCATTGATGTTTCTATCTCTCTCCCTCTCTAAAATTAATAAAGACAAAATAAAATAATAGGAATAAGAATTCTATGCAATTAAAAAAAACAGGAGGAGGGGGTAAGGAAATGAGAAATGGAGGCATTTTAGGGCACATAGATCTGTGAGTCCTAAGATCTACTTGTAAAACCAGGTGGTCTTACTGCTGGATGAGTGTACAATCTCCATCTCAGTATGTCGGAATATTTAAGGTTAATTCCAGGAGAAAAGGAACTCCAACATTTTGGGTAGACATTCTTCCCAGGAACTCTCACCTAGCAATGCAGTTCATCCAGAGGTCACTCTTTCCCCCAGATTAGGTATCCCTGATTCTCTTATCACCGTCCTCTGTGTTCCTGTGGGACCTCACATACACTTCTGTACAGTCCCTGGAACAGGGCATAATAGTAAGAGTTACTGTGTGTGTAGAACTGGTTCATTTAATCCACCCTCGGTACTAGATAAAACCACTGAGGCTGAGAGGTTACGTGACTTAACCAAGACTTCACAACTAGTAAGTGGCAGAGTTGGGACTTGAACTTAACTCTCTTGATCTCCACAATTGATAACCCTGTACCCGAAGCTTATTCACTTATGTGTCTTGCTGCTCTACTGGGTTATGCATTGTTCCAGGCCATGGATGGTGTCTCATTTCTGTTTCTGTCCTGGTACATTGCCTAGGGTCTGATGAAGGCAATTAACTGCTTGCTGAATGAATGAATGCTACGGAACGTTTTAAGAGGCCAGGAAAGACTCATCATCTTCAACCATGTGTCAAGAAGAAAGGGTGGTATTATTTCTTATGTTGGTAGTGTTCACAGATGGACTTAAAGTTGTGTGTATGATACCCAGGTCCTTTTAAAACAAGCCAATAAAACTCTTCCTCCTGTTTTCCCTGAGGCACTGCCTCAATGTTGGCAGTTCAGGAAGTGTCAAGGCACAGAGCTCCAGCCGAATTCTTCAGTTTGCTGCACTCCAAGGCTGGCTCCACATGCCCTATTGATTAGGGAAATAGGCTAGACCACGCAGTGGTTCTGCTGACCCTGAGGGCAGATCTGTGGGAAGACTCCTCATTGGGTTGGGCCATGGGCTTTCAGTGCTCCTCTGACCATAGGACTATTCCGTCCGTATGTGGGTGACACACAGGGCATATGCCAGGCTTTAGCTATATCAAGTGCTATGGCAACAGCCTGGGAATTAGAACAGAGACACCTTGGCAAACATTGACCAATCAATGGAAAGCTTGCTCTGGCTCATTATTCACAAGATCCATTGAAAGGCAGACCTATGTAAAGAGGCTCATGTCTTGAAAAGGAAACATTCTCTGAAGCCTTCTGGGAACTGGCTTTTACCAGCGACCTGAGCACAGGAGTATTCTGGTACTAGCTCTCCACAAGCTGCTTCTAAAGGAAAAAGAGACTCTACCAAGACTTTGTAACTTTCAGGCTATGCTCCCCACTTCATTGTAGATGACTTCATTGTAGATGAATCAGAAACATATGGATCAAATTTCCTCCTAAATACACATGGGTTTGGCAATTTAAAAAAATGTGTGTAATAGAGGAGTGGCCACCAGCACTGTGGAAAGGCAGGGGCTACTAAAAATTATTGTAACTACTTATTGAAAAAAAATTTTTTTTGGTTAAAAGTACCCAAGGATATTTTTCCATTGATTTTTAGAAAGAGTGGAGGGGCAGAGACAGAGAGAGAGGAATATGGATGTGAGAGAAACACATTAATTGATTGCCTTTAGCATGATCCATGACCAAGGCCAGGATCCAGCCTGTAACCGAGGTACTTCATCGGAATCAAACCCAGGACATTTCCGTCTGAGGGCTGATGCTCTATCCACTGAGTCAAACAGACTAGGGCTAGTGAAAAAAATTTTGATTGCTAATGGGCACAGAAGTGAGGATGGAGAAAACTAGCAAGAGAATCATGGATGTTACACCTTGGCTTCTGAAATCTGTAAGCAAAGGCAAGGCATTTGCAAGGATTCTAAAAGAAATGTGTCCTTAAATTTGGGTTTAGAAACATTAACTTACGATTTGTGAAAAAAGTCTCTTTTAGAAAAGAGCTGCTACAGAATGGGATGAGACCGACTCAAAAGGCCATCCTCAGATTGAATGTTCTATTGTTTGATGAAATTAATTTCATCAAACAATAAGCAATTTCAACATAAACCAAAAATGTATTCACAAGAAACAGAAAAATGTTTGTAATTGCTTTGTAAAATATATGTGTTATTGCAGACACTAAGTCATGCAGAGTGAGAAACATCTTAATAAAACCAATTGGCAGCTCTAGTGCTTCATCCCCAAGTAGGCCATCATATGACTTTTCATCTGCTGGAGTCACTTTCCTTGCTAGGACTCATCACAATATTATTCATTTTTTTATTTCAGAAATAATTTATCACAGAACTATTTTTAAGTGCCAAATTCTGAGCCATGCTGTGAGAGTCTTATACAAAGATGCACAAGATACAGACTTCCCTCATGTAGTTTATAGCAAAATAAACAAACAAATTTCCAGCATTTGGTGCATGATTATTATGCATTTGATCCTGTACCATCACAGTTCAGCAGAGACCAGTTAAGCACAAAAACTTTCTAATTAGATTTGCTTTTGACCTTGAGTGCTGCTACTTACAAGCTATGGGACCAAGTTATTTCATTTCACTGAATTTTAGTTCTTTATTTGACAAATGAGAAAGGTAATATCTACTTCATGAAATTGGTGTGAGAATAAATTCCCTGAAATACAGCACTTGCATTAAACCTTAGATGCCAAAGTCACAGTTAGCCAGGTAACAGTGCAAGAAATAAGTTCTTTACTCTGAATATTTTTAGATGAAAGTGCTATAATAAAAGGCATTGGGTGCTCACTAAATCATTTGAAGATGTGGAGGAGCAGGAAGTGGGGGACCCATGGCTAGAGTTAACCAGTTCCTAGCTGGGTTCCAGAGGTCAGGAAGTGGGTGCCACAGCCACCACCACACGGCTAGGACTGATTCACGACACTCCCAAATCCATCGTTTTGACACAGAAATGCTGAGTGCCAGCAGCTACTGCCTTTCATGGGCGAAACTGCAGCAGAAAAAAATCTTCTCTTTTCTCTTCCACCTTCAGAATCTTGTGGGAGAACACTATTGGTGTTCAATTTTGTTTCCAGAATCCTAGTTTCCAGTTTCCAGAGAGTAAACTAATGTAATTTTTAGCTTTCCAGTCTCATAAGAAGGCACACAAAGTGATGGGAATACCCTCATGAACATAGACGCCAAAATCCTCAACAAAATCCTAGCAAATCGGATCCAGCAGTAGTACATCAGAAAGATCATACACCACGACCAAGTAGGATTTATCCTGGGATGCAAGGATGGTACAATATCCTCAAATCAATAAACGTGATACATCACATAAACAAATTGAGAGATAAAAAATCACATAGTCATATCAATTGATGCAGAAAAAACATTTGACAAAATCCAATACCCTTTCTTGATAAAAACGCCCAGCAAGGTGGGAATAGAAGGATCATACCTCAACATAATAAAACCCATATATGACAAATTCACAGCCAACATCATACTCAATGGGCAAAAACCTAAACCATTTCCCCTAAGAACAGGAACAAGACAAGGATGCCCACTCTCACCACTCCTGTTCTACACAGTACTGGAAGTACTAGCCATTGTGATCAGACAAGAAGAAGAAATAAAAGCCATCCAAACTGGAAAAGAAGAAGTAAAACTTTTTATTCGCAGATGACATGATACTGTACATAGAAAACCCTAAAGACTCCATAAAAAATTATTAGAATTAATAACTGAATTCTGCAATGTAGCAGGAAGCAAAATTAATGCCAAGAAATCTATGGCATTTCTATACACCAATAATGAACCTACAAAAAGAGAGACTAAAAAAGCAATCCCATTTACCATCGCACCAAAAAAAATTAAGATACCTAGGAGTAAACTTGACTAAGGAGTTAAAAGACCTATATGCAGAAACCTACAGGACACTGAAAAAGGAGATAGAAGAGGACACAAACAGATGGAAGAACATACTGTGTTCATGGATTGGTAGAATCAACAGCATCAAAATGTCCATACTATCCTAAGCAATCTATCGATTCAATGCCTTCCCCATTAAAATACCAACAGCATATTTCACAGACCTAGAACAAACTTTCCAAAAATTCATGTGGAATAAAAAAAGACCCCAAATAGCTGCAGCAATTCTGAGAAAGAAGAACAAAGTAAGTGGGATCTCAATATCAGATATCAAGCTGTATTACAAAGCCACTGTTCTCAAAATTGCCTGGCACAAGAACAAACATATAGATCAATGGAATAAAATAGAGAACCCAGAAATCAATCCAAACCACTATGCTTAATTAATATTTGACAAAGGAAGCATGAACATACAATGGAGTCAAGACAGCCTCTTCAATAAATGATGTTGGGAAAATTGGACAGATACATGCAAAAAAAATGAGACTAGACCACCAACTTGCACCATATACAAAAATAAACTCAAAATGAATAAAAGACTTAAACATAATACAGGAAACCATAAAAATAGTAGAGGAATCCACAGGCAGCAAAATCTCAGACATATGCCGAAGCAATTTCTTCACTGATACTGTTCCTAGGGCAATGGAAACTAAAGAGAAAATAAACAAATGGGACTACATCAAAATAAAAAGCTTCTGCACAGCAAAAGAAACCATCAACAAAACCACAAGAAAGCCCACTGCATGGGAGAACATTTGCAAACGTTATCACCGATAAGGGTTTAATCTCCAACATTTATAGGGAACTCATACAACTTAACAAAAGGAAGATGAACAACCCAATCAAAAAAATGGGCAATGGGCCTAAATAGACACTTTTTGAAAGAGGACATAAGTAAGGCTGAGAGACATATGAAAACATGCTCAAAGTCACTTATCATCTGAGAGATGCAAATCAAAACAACAATTGAGGCACCATCTCACACCTGTAAGAATGGTTATTATCAACAAATCAACAAATGGCAAGTGCTGGAGAGGATGCGGAGAAAAAGGAACCCTCGTACACTGTTGGTGAAATGCAGACTGGTGCAGCCACTGTGGAGAGCAGTATGGAGTTTCAAAAAACTAAAAATGGAACTCCCATTTGACCCAGTGATCCCACTTCTAGGAGTATATCTAGGAATATAAAAACCAGAAACACCAATTAGAAAGGATATATGCACCCTTATGTTCATAGCAGCACAATTCACCATAGCTAAGATTTGGAAACAGCCTAAGTGCCCATCAATAGATGAGTGGATTAAAAAACTGTGATACACCTACACAATGGAATACTATGTGGTGGTAAAAAAGGAGTTCTTACCATTTGCGGCAGCATGGATGGAACTGAAGAGCATTATGCTAAGTGAAATAAGCCAGTCATAGAAAGATAAATATCACATGATCTCACTCATTTGTGGAATATAATGAACAACATAAGCTGATGAACAAAAACAGATCCAGAGACAGAGAAGCATCAATCAGACTGTCAAACCTCAGAGGGAAGGTAAGGGAGGGTGGGGGTAAGGAGGAGAGATTAACTGAAGGACTTATATGCTAGCATATATGCCTAACCAATGTACACAGACAACAGGAGGTGAGGGAATGAGTGGGGGGGAGGAAGGGGAGTAATGTGGTGATAAGGACACATATGTAATAACTTAATCAATAAAAAAAATTTTAAAAAAAGAAAGTGATGGGGATAGATAATGTGTGCCAGTTGACCATATCCAATATTTAAAGTATTTACCACATTGTTAACATATGATAAGATCTTCAATGTTAACTATCTTTTTTTTTTGCAGTTCAATTTATTTACTTTTACAACTTGTAATTCATTCCACAGTCTTCTTTGTTGGTATAACAGCTTTATTAGTTCAAATTAAGACATCACATGTTCTAGCCCATCATGATGGCGCAACATTTAGTTTTTCTTTGTAGCTGGAACTCAGTAATTTGTTTCATTCCATTCCAATGATTCTTCAGACAATGTCATGGACTCAGTCCCTCGTGGGTGGTCATAAATAATTTCAAAGTCCTGCTTTCTCATCAACAGGCTAATCAGAGGGATGTTCTCATATTCACCATACTTACTGTTGATCTTACTGCTGCTGGGCCAGACAAGTTCGGGGTACAAAGAACTCACTGACAACCAGGTTGCCCTGCATACCTCATGATAAAACCTTTCTTTAGAACTTTAACTTCTTCACAGAGCCATTCTACCTCACGTGCTTCATCTGCCAGCTCATGGTTGTCTGAGTCGTCGGGAAGTACAATGTTTAAGGTAACATTTTTGTTCAAATACACCATCTTTCAATTTAAGAATACACCCCTGACTTGGTTTAACTTCCGGTTCCTGATCCTTTGAGCTCTTTGTTGTGTGGTCTGGTGATGACTCTTCATTAACTAAGGGCATTTGCTCAGGGGACTTCTCTAGCTCTGGATCCTACCACATAATACTGGATGGCTTCATTGACTTCATTAGATTGAGCCAACCAGGTAGCAGAAGAAACATTCCCCTGGGGGGGAGCTGTCCCTCTCTCCCACTTCTTCTTCATACATATTCTCTGGGGAGCATCTCCAACCTCATGAGGGCTACCCCTACTTACACATGAATCCTGTGAAATCCGTTGTGTTGTACCTGCTGAAGTTCAGTTTGAGTCCTCTTTTTTTTTTTTTTTAAATATGTCTTATTGATTTTTTACAGAGAGGGACAGAGAGTTAGAAGTATCATGAGAGAGAAACATCAATCAGCTACCTCCTTCATACTCCCCACTGGGGATGTTCCCACAACCAAGGTACATGCCCTTGACCGGAATCGAACCTGGGACCCTTGAGTCCGCAAGCTGACACTCTATTCACTGAGCCAAACCAGTCAGGGCAGTTTGAGTCCTCTTGGTTCTCATTTTTCCCCCATAGCCACGGTAGTGCCAGAATCTTGCTGGATTATAAAACACAGGGAATTTGGGTCTTTAGTTAGGTGTAGTGGGCAAAGGGGGTTGGAATATGAGGAAGCTTGAATACTCATTGGGCACAACTGAACCTGGAAATTAGATTTCTATTTCTGAATGCTGCCCCAGGAACAGAGAATGGGTTCTAGGCAGAATTCTGATACCAGAAATTTGGGTAAGGCTGCTGGGTCACGCCATCCATGTAATAAAAGGGCCTGGTTATTTTTTTCAGAAATGTGTGTTTTCTTCTGAAGAGTTCATCTTCCAGGCTGCTCTCATTCGAAGTCTGTGACTGGGAGGGTTTATGGCAGCATGCCGACCTGACCTCTCTGTGGCCAGTCCCCTGCAACCCGGAGCATCTACGGTCAACTGTAATTATTAATAGACTAGGGGCCTGGTGCACAAAAATTTGTGCAGCCAGGTACAGCTTCTTGGTTTCGGGACAGCCCAGGGCACTCCAGAGCTCGGTGTATGGTAGGCTTCCCCCCACGCCGCCAGCAGCTCAAATAGCTTGGGCTCCAGCTCGGGGCCCCCACAGGGCTGTGGACAGGGAACCCATCCAGAGGCTCCACAGGGAGCAAGATGCCTGCCTCGGAGCTGGCCCCGTAGTCTGGCCCCAGCAGCTCGAAGAACTTCAGGGTCTTGAGAACCTTGTCCAGGTCACACAGGTTCATGCCACATGCAACAGGCCGCCCCCACCGCCACTGCTCACTCTGTGGCTGCCAGCCTCCATCTTGTCTGGGTTAATTTGCATATAGACTCTCTGATTGGCTGGTGGGTATGGCTTGGCTGGTGGGTGTGGCTTAGGTGTCTTGGAAAGATGGTTAATTTCCATATTACTCTTTTATTAGAGTAGATATAATTTTTAAGCCAGCATTCAGAAACGATTATTCTTAGAAGTTAAAGGAGTCCACATCATATTTTTTTCCTCCATTTTGTCAAAAGCATATGATCAGGGAATTGATATTTTCTATGTAGAAGTAGCCAAAGCACAGGTAAGGTGAATGCTCTCGCGAGGGTAAAAGTAGAGTCCATTGTTCTGATCTCAGTTTAGCCATCCACTAACTATTTTATAATAGCTTCACAGAAGAGAGTGTGGCCAAATGATAGACTGTGGAATTTTTTTTTTTTTACAAACTTCCTGTTTGATAATATAAGAAAGTGTGTTCTAAAGATAGTGAGTGATTGCAACAAAGACGTATCAAACTCAAGCTTTCTCATCAGTACTGACACAGAACTGTTTTTCCTCTAAAGTGAGCATGTCAGATTCAAAGGCTAACATGGGCCAAATAATTGAGGCATGCAGCAAGCGGGCCGCGAGTTTGACATGCTTGCTCTAGAGCAGCGGTTCTTAACCTGTGGGTTGCGACCCCTTCGGCGGTCGAACACCCCTTTCACAGGGGTCACTTAAGTATATCCTGCATATCAGACATTTACATTATGATTCATAACAGTAGCAACATTACAATTATGAAGTAGCAATAAAAATAATTTTATGGTTGGGGGGTCACCACAACATGACTGTATTAAATGGTTGCAGCATTAGGAAGGTTGAGAACCACTGCTTTAGAGGGACAGTGGTCTGGATGAAAACGGTAAAGACGAAGGTATTTTCTTTTCACTAAACTTTGGCTCTTTTTTGTTGTCGTTGATTTGGGGATTGGATTCTAAGCTTATTTCTCCTCCACAGCTTTTGGGAGCTTTCAGGTGGGCTGCTGCTAAGTAGAATGTCTGGGACGGGGCGGGGGAGAGGGAGGGAGATAATGCATCGCGTTTAGATGGCACTAGTTATTTTTAAAAAATCAGATTACTTGCAATTAGTTTATCATGCCCCCAGAAAACTCTGAGATGCTGGCATATGAGAGAGGAATTTATTTTTATTGTAAAAGCAGATGAACTTAGAAAGTGAAAGGGGTCAATGGAAGAGCCAGGAAGAGAATGAGGAGTGCCCAGCATGCCATTCTCCACTCATGAGAACTACTCCAAGTCACTTCTTACGTGTGCCTTGACTATTGATGCATCAAAGTTGTCCTCACTGGATTCACAACTCAAACCACATTGCTGTATTTTTTTAATAAAGAGGATTGAAAATGTGAGTGCAGTATTTCTTCTGTTTTTGCAAGTGGATGCGTTCCATGCAAAACACTGCCAGCAACTAACCCTATATTGGTTAATATGCTCAGATCCACTGGGCACAGAACAAGCAAAACCATCGCATTCCTCGGTGAAGTATGATCAGACGCTCTCACACGGAGTGTGCCTCCCGCCTCACATCATAAGAGAAGGGGCTTTTTTGGATACATTTTGTCAACACCAAAAAGTGTAAATAGTTTTTCCAAGACGCAGGAGTGTTTTCCTCCTGATTCACCCTGGATGCCTACAAGTGTTTCCTTTTAAGTTAAAGCATTTTACAAATTGTTCCTATGGAATCAATTTACATATTTTATTATTACTATTTTTTTTTTTATTTTCCCATTATGTTTTTTTTTTCTTTTTTTATGCTTTTTTTAAATTATTACATAAAGTTTTACAAAGATTGGTACATATATCTCTTTTTCCCCCTGCCCTTCCCCCAGCCTCCCCTACCCCCCAGTGTTTTGTGTCCATTAGTTATGCTTAAATGCATGCACCAAAGTCCCTTGGTTGATCTGTTTCCCCCCCCCCCATGTCCCTGTCCATGTTGCTGTAATTTGACAGTCTGTTTGATGCTGCTCTGCCTCTGTATCCATTTTTGTTCATCAGTTTATAGTGGTTATTATTATCCATAGATGAGTGAGGACATGTGGTATTTTTCTTTCATTGACTAGCTTATTTCACTTAGCATTATGTTCTCCAGCTCTAATGATTTTTTAAAAATTTGTTGATTTTTAGAGAGAGAAAGAGGGAGGGAGAGGAAGAGAGAAACATTGGTGCCAGAGCGAAGCATCCATTGGCTGCCTCCTGCACCCCCCACCGGGGATCCAGCCTGCCCCTACCAGGAAACGGCCACCTTTAGGTGCACAGGCCGATGCCCAATCAACTGAGCCACACCAGTCAGGGCAATAAGTAACTTGTTTTTAAAATAAAAATTTATTTCACATTGTTTCAACCTTTCTGAGATGCTTGGGAGAAAAGAGACAGAGTTCATTTAAAACCCTCTTGTTTATGATAGATAAAACCACAAACTTTTGTGATGTTAACCAACTCACAGAAAGAGAATCTGAACTTCAGAGTATTTTGTGTTTGGAGAGAAGACACACCAAGGAGAATGGGCTCATTTCAATTCCATATATTATAGGAAGGCAAAGATCAAGGAAGAGCTGGTCTTAAAACTGTCAAAATATGAGAATTTGATGGGAAGAAAGAAGGAAAACAGAGCAGTTGGAAATGTAAAGATAAAAGAGTTGGATCCAGACATGTCTATGTAATTTCCCAGAAATGGAAACTGCTCTGGCAGCTTGGAAAGAGATATCGAGCAACAATATGCATTAAACGATGAGCGTTTCTTGCAGCAATGAACTTGGAAGGCTCTTAGAACACATGGCATAATGGTCTTGTGATTCATCTACATATGGCCTTATCCTCGGTGACTGACAAAGGGAGAAATAAAGTTTCATAAGGAATTAAACACAGAAGAGGAAGCTAAACACTATTTCAGAGAAGAGACTCTGGGAAGCTTCTTGGTCACCAGCAGAATATTAACTCGCTCAGTCTATTAAAGACACAGAGGGATGGATCACATGCAAAATTCCCCCCAATGCTGTAGCGGCTCTGAGATGTAGGTGCCATTTCGACTTCTTTCCCAATAGTCCAGGAGTTGGTTTGTCTGAGTTGCTTAGGTGGTTGAGCTTCCCACCACACCAGTGATTCCCAGTCCTGACTGCTGGTCAGAATCCTCTGGTGAGCTTTGTAAAAATACAGATTCTGGGGCCCAGGCTTGGGGAATTCTGATTCAATCCTCTGGAGCAAGCTCTGAAAATCACATTTGAAAAGAAAAATTCACCCTGACCGATTTGGCTCAGTGGATAGAGTGTTGGCCTGTGGACTCAAGGGTCCCAGGTTCGATTCCAGTCAAGGGCATATACCTTGGTTGCAGGCACATCCTCAGTAGGGAGTATGCAAGAGGCAGCTGATCAATTTTTCTAACTCTCTATCCCTCCCCCTTCCTCTCTGTAAAAAAATCAATGAAATATATTAAAAAGAAAAAAAAATTCCCCTGATGCACAGTCAATTGGCAGGAGCAATGCTCACAGTTGCAGTGAGAGATGGCATGAGAACGGGTGAAAATAGACCATGAGAGAAGGGGTAGAATAAAAGAACACTGCTGTGTGAGCAGCCTGAAAAACTACGCAAGTAATCTCACAACATTCTACCAGAACTGGCGCCACCAGAATTTATTTCTAAGACCCCAGACCTTCCTGACCAGCCCACTTCCTCCAAGAAGTATCAGATATGCCTGTGGTTTGGAATCGTGCTTTCAGAAGCCACAATAATCATGGTAAAATTCTGTTGCTACACCCTGTTTCCTCAGGATGAATTAGGATGAGCTACTTGGGCCTCCAACAGTAAGTAGTGAAGGAAGAGGCTTTGATTACCCTGAATGTGTACTCGGCTAGTTACTTGTTTCAAAAAAAAAAAAAAAAGGAGTAAAAAAAAAAATCAGTGGCAAAACATGCACCATTCCTGGCCACATATGCAAATATTCCTTCTCTTATTCAGTATGGCTTTTCTCTTTTGTGCCCTATGTCGCCAGGCTAAGAAAACAAAAATAGCTGCCAACAACAAAATCTTTAAGATCTCCCAGAAACAGAAGGGGAAGAGTGAATAGTAATTTCTCCTGACATTTTATCATGATATTTTTTTTAGCGGAGTGGCTGCTATCCTATCTGGCAGGCCATAAAGCTGACTTCTCTAGGGTCTTTGTATTGTTGTCACATGACTGGTTTCACAAGGCAAGTTCCTAAGGCTGCGCCACCAGTACTGGCTGTCCCCCAGCGGGTGGGGATGTGCTCTCTGATTCCACAACCATGCTGTGGACTGAGGCTCCACTGGAGGGCTTCAATCCGGAACCACACATGCTCATTTCTCCAGGGAGATCCAGCTAAAGAGCAGAAACCAGAAACTGGGACAAGGAAAATGGGAGGTGGGGTGAGGCTTACCATGTGATGGAGAAGGGTAACAACTCTGCACTTTTTATCTATTCATTCAACCAACGCTTGGGAGCACCTACAGATTCCAAGCACCTTGCTAGAAACCAGGCCCACAGATTTTACAGGCATGTGGAGGAGACGACAAAACGAAGCAAAGGAACAAAGTGAATAATTGGAACGTCTGGTAAGAGCTAGGAGGGAAGGGTTTTAGGCAAGGGAAGGACCTGATCTGGTAAGCGACCTCAAAAGTTTGCTCCAGCCGCTGTGTGTCAGCGTCGGTGGAAGTAAGGAGAGCATTAAAGGGGAGACTGCAGTCCTTCAGGTGAGAAATGACCTTGAACTCGACTGGGGTGTTGGCAGTGAAGAGACGGGATGGACTCAAGGTCAATAGCTGATCTGCCACAACCAGCAACCAGGTTTTGGATGAACTCTAGCAGCTGGGACTATGGATACAAAAGAGGCCGTACACGAAACTGAACAAGCTCATGGGAGACCTGCATGGCGGGCCTTGCAAACTCAGAGACCAAAAGTGACTACAGAGGATGGCCTGGACGTAAAAATCCCCAACTGAAAGTGAGCTGTGGCGGATAGTCACATCCTCAGCCTGCCGTTTTCTTGGAAAAGGCAATTCTTTACCTTAAAGGGGCCTGTCGTTTGTCTTTGTGCATCTAAGACAACACACCTTTGAAATGTCAGAATAATCTCCTTTTCCAGACTCCTCAGGGCACACTCTCGACACCAGAGCACAGACCACAGAACCCCTCACTGCTACCTTGTTCCTTGGGTGCCATCTCTATGTGCTGTGGATGTTCATTGTTAACTATCCTGTAGGCACCAATGTAAAGGAAACGTCTCTTCGTTTTACTCGCCATCCAATCCTAGAGATTCCCTGCTTTGCTTTCTCCGACCCCCTTAATCTACTACCAGTGGATCTCATGTAACCCTTACACTTCCTCCTTTGATTCTAATGAATAAGATAAACTGCCAAACTGCCATTCTCCAGATCATTTTCTCAGTCCTTTGAGATTTTGCTTCCTGAAAATTGTAGTCAGTTTGGCTCAAATAAACTCATAAAAAACTCTCTCCAGTTGTGGATGTTTCTTACAACAATGGTAGTTCTGACACAGCTCCCATAGGTGATGGGATAAAACAGAAGACCGAAGTGGAAATCATGAGGAGGTTTGGAGCACTTTTACAATTCAACTCAGCCTCCTTTATTTTAAGTGAAATCCTTGCTTCTTGTTCAACAGGCATGTGCTGAGTGAGCATCTTCTTTGTTCAGGGCACTGAGCTGGACCCAGAGGGAGCTCAAGGATGAGGAAAGACCTGGTGCTGGCACTCAGTCTACCTTCCATGGGACAAGATCAGTCAAGTATACATGTGACCGAGATAAAGGAAAAATATGAAAAAAAAAAGCAGAGAAAATGTTGATGGTCTGAGAGGGAGCCTTGAAGTAAGAGGATGACTTGAACAAGAAGAGAGGAAGACAGGAAATTCTAAGTGGAGGGTGGAAGGCACTGCCGGGCAAAGGCGTAGAAAGGGGGGTCTGGGATGTGCTCAGGGACCAGTTTGTGGTTCACTTTGGCTCAAGGGTCAGATTCACACTAAGTTCCACTGAGACTGCCAGTCACACACTAAACACCAGGGGTAGGAGCAGACATTTGCAGCCCAGCCTCCTGTTCTTGCATATTATGTGCTGTGTTTGTGCAACTTATTATCTGTATCAAATGCTCATGTCAAAAGCAAGCTCTCACTTTGAAATTCCTCTTCTTGGTGACAAGATTCTTTCCCTAGATTGATAGCACAAAACTCACATAGTAATAACTGCCATTAGAATAGACACTTAGACCTACAGAGCTAAAATTTAAGTACCAAGGAAGGAAGCTGTAGTTTTCTGAAATAACTTGTCTTTCTTATTTAAAAGGAATGATCTCACTTGGCCTGTATGGCTCAGTGGTTGAGCATTGGTCTATGAACCAGAAGGTTATGGTTTGATTCCTGGTCAGGGCACATGCCCAGGTTACAGACTCAATCCCCAATAGATGGTGTACAGGAGGCTGCCAATCAATGATTCTCTCTCATCATTGATATTTCTATCTCTCTCTCCCTCTCCCTTCCTCTCTGAAACCAATAAAAATATATTAAATCATAATAAAAGGAACAATTTCTTCCCTCCCCTGGCTCCCTCCCTCCCTCTTTCCCTTCCTTCCTTCCTTTCAAGGAAGACAGGAAACATAACCAGAAGGTTGCTCAGGCCAGTGTCCTGAGGTTTGGCCTAAGCAGGCTTTTGGAGTTGTTGGTGTGTGAGGTGGCCACAGAGTTTTTTGTTTATTTGTTTGTTTTGTTTTTAACATATTTTATTGATTTTTTTACAGAGAGGAAGGGAGAAGGATAGAGAGTTAGAAACATTGATGAGAGAGAAACATCGATCAGCTGCCTCCTGCACACCTCCAACCAGGGATGTACCCGCAACTAAGGTACATGCTTTTGACCGGAATCGAACCTGGGAGCTTTCAGTACGCAGGCTGACGTTCTATCCACTCAGCCAAACTGATTAGGGATGGCCACAGAGCTTTGTCCAGGGATAGTACACCCTAATCTGTTCAGGGATGTCCATGGATTGCTCTGACCAGCAGAGTAGCTGCTTCAGGAATCACGATGGTTTCTTCTCAGAAAGGTTCCTTTTTTGCCTCATTGTCCTGTGACCAAGAACCTCACTTCCCAGCCTTTAGGAGCCCGTCCCTCGCTCAGCCCTGTATTTCCAAACAACATGGTGGCAGGTAGACATGTGCCCCTGGGAGGTCCTGAGAGACCCTCATCCTCAGGCTGACCAGTCCCAGGGACCCCTGCTGCCTCTGGGAGATACACGGGACACCATCTGGAAGCCAGTGTCTGAGACACGCTGCCATGTTGTCCAGTCCAAAGTATGTCCCCTTTGTTTTCTCTTTCTCGTTACACAGACAAGTGGAAGCGTATAGAAACAAACAGTACGGGCCAGGCTGCCAAGTCTCTTTGGCAATGTTCCTCTCCTCCTGCCACAGCCTTCATCACAGGGGAACACGCAGCTCGCGCTTGTCCTGGGGATTTCTCTCCACATTCTCTTACCATTGAGTACAAAGGCATTTCTCCCACCATTGATTTCTTCCTTCTCTGATCCTCTTTCCAAAGGCACCACATTTCTCTAGAGAGTGTGTCCCAAATGCCTCGTGTCTGCAAAGCCCTTTACAAACATTAATAGATAAATGGTTAGTTTATATAAAGCACACATGTATTGCTCTGACATAAGCAGTGAGGAGCCCACAGTTTACATTTTTGTCTTTCTTTTAAAAAGGAATGAGAAGTCATATTCCAGATGATCCACTCTTCGAGCTAAGGGAGGGGAGGAGGGAAGAAGGAGGGAGATTTAAAAGATTGAAATTGGACCCTTCGTGAGCCAAGTACACCGGCACCAGCTCATATTGGTTCTCAGAAGGGAAAGCAGGTCTTGACCTGGCTTTCTCATCTCTGGCTCCATGCTTCTGTGCCCTGAGCAGACCCCAACACACTGGGTATGTCACTAATAACAATGACAATGGCAGTGAGGCAGTGTTTATACAAAACAGGGCTTATGCCTGGCCGATGTAGCTCTGTGGTTGAGCGTGGACCCATGAACTAGAAAGTCAATGGTTTGATCCCAAGTCAGGGCACATATCCAGGTTGCAGGCTTGATACCCATTGTGGGGCTTGAAGGGGGGGCAGCCCATAGATGATTCTCTCTTATCATTGGTGTTTCTGTCTCTCTCTTCCTCTTCCCTTCCTCTCTGAAATCAATAAAAATTTATTTTAAAAACAAAACAAAACAGGGCTTATCTGAATTTTCAATAACCATGTGTTCATAATTCTTTGTAAGTAAAGTCATATAGAATCTAAAGTCATATTTCTTATATATATGTTCATATTTTTACAAACAACTGTCTCAACAATACCAGCTATTTAATTATTTAAATCACTTGGCATTATGGGTGTTTTGTTTTTTTGTGTGTGGAGTAATCATGTGTTTGAATATCAGTTCTAACACTGTACGGTGTAGAAGGTTAGTGGAGAGGACATAGATTCTATCAGCTGGCCATAAATTCCTCCTCTGCCTCATATTGCAGTGCACTCTTCAGATAATTACGCAACCTCTTTGGATATCAACTTCTTCACCTTTAAAAAGAACAAATAATAATAGCTACATCATAGGCTTGTTGTGAAGATTAAATTAGATATTATATGTAAAGCCTACTGTTTAGTACACACAAGGTAAGGCAAAAGTACATGTACAGTTGTGAGTATACAAAACAGTTTATTTTTATATTATTATTTGTTAATTATTGTATTATTTCTCATAAGAACAACTATAAACCTACTTTTGCCACACCCTGTATTAAGTAGTTAGTAAAAACCAACTTAAGGCACACACACACACACACACATTTTATACAACCGAGAAGAAATCAATCCTCTCTAATAAAAGAGTAATATGCAAATTGACCATCACAAGATGGCTGCCCCCAAATGGTCAAAGATGGCTGCCACAAGATGGCCAGCAAGGGAGGGCAGTTGGGAGGGACCCAGGCCTGCAGGGGAGGGCAGTTGGGGGGGACCCAGGCCTTCAGGGGAAGGCAGTTGTGGGGGGGAGGGGGACCAGGCTGGCAGAGGAGGGCAGTTAGGGGGGCCCAGGCCTGCAGGAGAGGCAGTTGGGGGGGACCATCCTGGTAGGGGGAGGGCAGTTAGGGACAATCAGGCCAGCATAGGAGCAATTAGGCATTGATCAGGCTGGCGGGGGAGTGGTTAGGGGCAATTGGCAGGCGAGGGGTCAGGAGCCAGCAGTCCTGGATTGTGAAAGGGATGTCTGACTACCCATTTAGGCCTGATCCCACCGATGGGATCGGGCTTAAACAGGCAGTCGTACCTCCCTCAAGGGGTCCCAGATTGGAAAGGGTGCAGGTTGGGCTGAGGGACACCACCCCCACCTCCCCACTCCCACTCCATGCACGAATTTCATGCACTGGGCCTCTTAGCATATGTATAAATGTGGTGTGTTTGTGTGTGTGTGTAAACAGTGGTTATTTGGGGGTTTTAGGATTATGAGAAAATTTTATTTTCTTTATATTTGCTTTATTTTTCAAGTGTTCTATGATGAGTTTATAATCTAATAATTTATAATAATAAAAGCATAATATGCTAATTAGATTGGACATCCTTTCGGATATCCTTCTGGATGACCTTCCGGACGAAGCTAGGGCCACAAGGGAAGTCTGGGTCCTGGGTGCCTGCCAGGGGCCAGAGGGAAGCCCGGGTCCTGGGTGCCAGAGGGAAGCCAGCACCAGCAGCCAGGAAGGAAGGCCTACTCTTGCATGAATTTTGTGCATCATACCTCTAGTATATTTATAATGTCATAAAATCTTTTAAAAGATGTACTAAACCAGTACAGCAAGTTTTTGGACAGAAATTGCGTGGTTGTTTCCATCCCTTAGAAAAGAAAAAAAAAAATGAAAAGATAAATCCTAATACACGGCTCCTAGTAAATAGAGATCTAAGGGAGCAAAGGCTGGAAATGAATTAAGGCCAACGGGAAGAAGAAGGGACAGGGCAGCCAAAGCCAATGGTCTATCACCAGAGACCTTCAGTTTAATGAGCTCTCTCAGCAGATCTCCGAGCCCCAGCATTTTACAATTGCAGTAGAATGAGCTTTTCGTGGAAAATATACCTTAAAAAGATGAAGAAAATGAAGAACCAAGCAATTCAAGCCCCAAGGGAAAGCAGAAAATCAATAACTGATTAAAGTCCCATACAACTTTTTTCCAAGCGTGAGGTCATGCCAAAGAGCTCAAGACAAAACAAACAAAACAAAATACCAAAAAAAAACACACACAAAAAAAACTTCTCAGACTTCCCAAGCCACCCAGTCTTGCAGACAATGATGGGAGCCGAATTTGCAGCAGGTTCCTTTAAGCTCTGGCACTGGGCGTGTGGATGCGGACAAAGGTATTTCTGCCAAGCCTTTCTGTCTTCTCTCACTGCTCGTCTCTGCCAGCAGTCCTGGGTATGGGAGCGTCAGCTTCTCTTGCTACTTGGTCGGGCATCTTCTGGTCTCTTTTTCTCAGGTTCTGTCACTGCAGTGAAAACAACCTGAGCACTGTAACTTTTAGTTCAAGTGATTCTTATGATGCAGGCGAAAGAGAGCCAGAAGGGTTCTTGGTCTGCTTGTACCACTCTGTGAGGTATTCATACCATTGACTGATTTTACCAAAAATAGAAGTTGCTATGTCATTTACTAGAATGGCATCATGCCTCTCCCCTCCTCCACTCCCCACCTTCCTTTCTGTCCCCTCTCCTTCCCTCCCCTCCAGTCCCATTTTCTCCAGCTTGGTTCCCCTCTTCTCCAATCCTCTCCCCTCCCCAGTCTTCCCTATTCTTTCCTGTCTCCCTCCCCATTTCCCTCCTTTTCCCCCTTTCTTCTATGCAAATACTCTTTTAATAACCTAACAATCGCCTACTATGTGGCATCCAGCAATATGCCTAGTAAATATAAAGATACATAAGACATGACCCATGCTGACATTATACTTTCCTCGTCTTTGCTTGATCTCCTACCTAAACTCTACCATCTATGCAGACAGTGCTGCTTACTACGTGTCTGTCATGTGTCTGGCACTTTTACAAAGCTTATTTTACTTACTTCCGTCACCCACCCGAGGTAGGAATTACCATCCATATAACAAAGATCACTGAATTTAGACTCCAGAGTTTAAATATCTAACCCAGGGTTCCTATAAGGAGTCAGGAATTTATTCTGATGTTTCTGACTCCAAGTTCAGTGTGTTTTCCCATATCTATATACTGACTGTGAAGGACGATGTCATACTTTCATGCTGTCGCCTTTTGCATACTGTAGTGCACATGTAGTGTACATAGTAAATACTAGCATGGGATTAGGTTGGAATTGTATTAAAATGGTCTGTATGATTCGTCTTTTCATAAACTTCACTTGGCAGCATTGCTCAGAATTGTCAAGTTCATACATTCTTCATCTATGGCAAACTGGTAAATGTTTTCCTTCTTATGTGCAGAGAGCAAGGTGGGTAGCCAGGAGCTGACCCTCCTCAAAAGGTTACAGAGCAGCAGACATATAAACACAGTGATATGGGCTTGTATGTGTTTTGAAAACTTGCCTAGTAATTGGAACTGTTATAGGTGACTCACAGGAAGGAGAAATCCTCAGTGCCCAAATGATGATCAAAGTCACTTGAAATTCTAATTAAAAGGTCAGATTCTTCTTTTTTGAATTTTGAGAAATTTAAAAAAATTATATGTAAAGAGAATATCTAACAAATACCTGTGTACCATCACCTAGAAATTAAAATTGTCATTATTCTGTCATATGTATTTCAAGAGTTTTCAAAATAAAAATTTTAAGAGCATTATAAAGTTAAAATCTCTTTGTCTTCCATCCCTGATCCACCCCTCCCCCACTCCATTCTGTGGGCACCACCTAAGGTCTGGTTTCCAATCCACTATTTATACATTTACATGAACACATATGTTTTCATAAACAATTTATACTGTTGTTTTATATGTTTGTTATAAAATATACATAATGGTGTCATACTGTTTGTATCATTTTACAACTTCCTGATTTTCTTAAAACATCATTATGTTTTTGAGGTCTAGGTTGAAATATAAAAATCTAGTTCATTCCTGTTAGTAGCTATACAGCATCATTATATGAATAAAACAATTTATTTTGCCTTCTCCTGTTGATGGACACCAAGATTGTTATATACAATACCATAATAGAAGTGCTCATGCAAGTTTCTAGTTCTCATACACGCACTCAAGTTCTCTACAGTGTTTACCTAGAAGTGGGATAGCCAGGTGATATACTAAGAGCATGTTTAATTGTCACTTATTGACAAATTACTCCCTTGGAATGGTTAGGCCAATTGACACTCTCAATGGCAATGCATTTAAGTACCTGCTTCTCTGTACCCTTTTCAATGCTGGATATTGGCAGACTTAAATACTTGCTAATCTGCTATACAAGCCAGGCTATCTTCTTATTTCAGTTTGCATTCCCTCAATTTAATAGTGTAATCTAGCATCTTTTTATGTTTATTGGGTATTCAGTTTTCTTCTTTTGTGAAGTGCTCAGACATGTGCTTTGCCAACCTTTTTGTTCCTGCTACATTATCTGTGGAGTCTTTTTTCCTTATTAATTTAAGAAAACTCCATTCTGGACATGAATCATTTGACTGTTATTTGATCATTGCCTGATCTATAAACATTGTCAAGTTCATTACCATATTTTTTAGGAAGGGCATACAAGATCATTTCCAAATGAATAAAGGCTTTATTCTTCTTTCTATTTTTATTCCAATACAAGATGGCATACATAGCAGATGACATGACACTGTATATAGAGAACCCTACAGATTCCACCAAAAAATAAATATCCAGAAATCAGGCATTTTTATACACCAATAATGAATTATCAGAAAGAGAAACTAAGAAAACAATCCCATTTATAATTGCATCAGAAAATAAAATAAAATACCTAGAAATAAATTTAACCAAGGATGTAAAAGACCTGTACTTGGAAACTTATAGGACACTGAAAAAAGAAATTGAGGAAGATACAAATAGATGGAAGCATATACCATGTTCATGGATAGGAAGAATTAACATCATTAAAATGTTCATACTACTCAAAGCAATCTAGATTTCACTGCAACTCATATCAAGATACCAAGTGTTTATTACAAAGAACTAGACCAAATATTTAAAAAATTTATATGAAACCACAAAAGCCCCTGAATAGCAACAGCAATCTTGGTAAAGAAGAGCAAAGTTGGAGTGATCACTCTACCTGATATCAAACTATAGTGCAAGACCATAATAGTCAAAACAGCATGGTGCTGACATAAAAACAGACATATAGATCAGTGGGCCAGAAGAGAGACCCCAGAAATAAACCCATGCTTTTATGGCCTATTACTATTTGGCAAAGGAGACAAGAACATACAATGGGTTAAAGACAGTCTATTCAATAAATGTTGAAAAAATTGGACATACATGTGCAAAAAAAGAAAGAAAAAAAAGAAACTACACCACCTTCTTATACCATTCATAAGAAGAAACTCAAAATGGATTAAATATTTCAATTTAAGAGTTGAAACCAGGAAAACTCTAAAAGAAAACATAGGCAAATATCTTCTATAAACATTGAAGAATGGTGGTTGCCTGGGGCTGGGAAGTGGAAGAAATGGGGAGATGCTGGTCAAAGGTATAAATTTTCAGTTAGAAGATTAATAAGTTCTGAAGAGCTAATGTACAGCCTGGTTAGAGTTAATAGTAGAATGTAGTATTAAAATGTCCAGTAAAATCTAGGACATTTCTCACAGCAATATTTTTTTTCTGATATATCTCATCAGGCAAGGGAAACAAAAGAAAAAATAAACACATGGGACTACATCAAAGTAAAAAGTTTTTGCACAGCAAAGGAAAC
>PVJC01024845.1:0-25239 GCA_004026665.1 Murina feae | reverse complement strand
GAGAATCCGAAGCCAGTTCACTGTCCAGCTCCACCCCGGGTGTGTTTGCTCAGCAGTAGGGCCCCACCGAGGGATTCTGCACCAGCGTCCGCCCCTGGCTTGCCACCCAACTCTGCGCCAGGTGTGTCCCCTCAGCGGTGTGGGCCCACCAGGCATGTGCAATCGTGGGCCCTCTGGTGGGAAACGTCCAGGCCTGCACTCACCAGCCTTCCCACCCCCCAGTGCATGAACCCTGAAGGGGCTGTGGGCAGCCTGAAAATGGCCCTCAGCCCTCACCCAGGCTGGCCAGGAATGCCAGCAGGTGGACATCCCCCCCGAGGTATCCCAGACTGCAAGAGCGTACAGGCCGGGCTGAGGGACCCCCACCCCCGAGTGCACAAATTTTTGTGCACCGGGCCCCTAGTTAATATATAAAATCTACCATATGAGCAAAAAATGATAAATAGTATTTTAAATAATTTAATCAATGATAGTAATAATGATTAAAAACTGAGGTATTTGGGCATTAAATGCTCATTCTAAATGAAAAAATTAAAATCTACACTCTAGCCCAGCCAGTGTTGCTCAGTGATGAGTGTTGACCCATGAACAAGGAGGTCAAAGCCCCATTCCTGTTGAGGCACATGCCCATGTTGCAGGCTCAATCCCTAGTAGGAGGCTTATAGGAGGCAGCCAATCAATGATACTCTCTCATCATTGATGTTTCTATTTCTCTGTCTTCCATTCCTCTCTGAAATAAAAAAAAAATAAATCTACAGTCTAAATTTCTGAAGGTTGTATTCAGTCAGGTAATAAAAGAGACTGGAAAAAACAGAATTAAAAAAAAGAGACTCTGAATTACAATCATTAATTTATCAGGAAAAAAGACTTGGTTGTAATTAGTAAAACATTACATTTGGATGACTACTAAAGGCATATCAGAATGAAGGGAAATGCCTTACCTAAACAGCTGAATTTGGCCAGAGTACATAAATGTAAATCAGTGACTATAAACTAAAAATAAATTATAGGTGCCTAAGCAAAATCTCTGAAAAGGATCCCTCCTTCACTCACTTCCCTAAACTACTGTATATCCATCTATTCCTCTTTATGTTGAATTCTAAATGAATACCGTTTTTTTCATGGAACCAATGCATTCAAGAGATGTCTTTCCTACTAATTACACTTGTTGTCAAGTCATATATAGTGGGTTAAGACCTAGGAATGATTTTGAAAATAGTTTTCTCAGTAGATATGGTTTGAAGAAGACATAATAATGAGAATAAATCTGATATGACTCTATAGAAATTTTTTAACTTAGAGAGAAAATTTTAAGAAACCAAATTCAATTATCTACACTAAAAAAATCAACTTATCTCAATCTGCCAACAAGAAGAAAAAAAAAGAGAATTCAAGGAAGTAACACAAAAAGCTAGCTTTTGAGATCTTTCAAGTTATTGCGTATTTTAATATCCCAGCTTATAAGAAGTGAATATACCACTTTGCATGTATATTTTTACTGGATGAAAATTGAAAACAATCTAGTGAGTATGTCTCTATGGTTGTACTCACATTACATAAGCATCTATTGATGAAATATTAAAAGCACGGAGCCTCTTTTTAAGATACTTCCAAAAACAAACAAACAACAACAACAAAAAACAACTACTTACATAATAGATTTAGATTATACTATTAGGATCAAAAGATACAAATACATCTTGTTAGAATACTAGTATTACAAGGAAGAAAAGATCAAATAAAACGGCAAAATCCCAGATTAAGCTTTAAAGAATATTTATGGACAGTTATAGCATGCATGAGCTTAACCAATGAGCAAAACTTGCAACATCCTGAATAATGAATCCCTATCCCCTAAAACACAAAGGGTGAGCTTCTCATATGACTGGCTCTAAAACGTGTGGTTTGAGATTCATATGCATATATTTGTATTTTCTTATATTGTTTCAACCACCCAGACATAGCTCCTTGTTCATAGAAAGGAAACAGACTAACTACTGAATAACCAGGCTTTTTAGCAGAAAGGGGAATGACATTCTAAAGTTAGTTCTGTTAGAGAATTTGTAGGGTCTAAAGAGAATAATGGGTTAGGACCCATATTCTTAGAATATTGCAGAGATTTCTTTTTTTTTAATCAAAGCCTACAAGATAGGATTAGTGCTTGAGGGGAGGAAAGATTCTTTCCCAGATACCTACTATCCATGATGCCTAGCTATAAGTACAAGTTAGAACTACCCTAAAGCAATGAAAGTTTTCAAAACAAATGATATTATTCAATTTTGCCCATTTAAACTCAAACAGGACAGACCTGAAGGCTGATAAAAACGGCCAAATTCAAGATATAATGACTCCAATGATTTAATCCTTTCATGACTTATGAGAGTCAAGGACCATTAGCATTAGCAAGGAGAGGCTTAAAAGAGAAACTAGAGGGGGAACTAGCACTTGTGTTATATTATTTCATCAAGCTTTTTCAAACACCAAAGCTCATTGTCTGAAAGATGATCATGGAGTCTATTAAAATGGTTTCATGTTGTATGTTGGCTTTAAAGAAATGGTGGAGCTAGCTAAATGAACTGGCTTATATTCAAAATGCTTGAGTCATTTTGGTCCACTGGCATCTAATCTAATAAAAGCATAATATTAAAATTAACCGGGATATCTTTGGGACCTAAGCCACGCCCACCAGCCAATCAGAGCAACTGTATGCAAATTAGCCCAGGCAAGATGGCAGAGGCTGCAGCCCAGGGGTCCAGCAGGGCAGACAGAAGACCTCTGACTCTGGATCCAAGCCACAGCCACAGGGAAGGAGAAGCGAGCCAACCGGTAAGCCCTTCCCATCTGCCCCACCCCTGGGCGGGGTGGGAAGAGCAAGTTGTGCCAAAGGGGCGGGACCAGCCAGCTGGCCCGGAAGCTGTGGCCTTGGAATGGACCAATCATGCGGGGCACACGCACATGGAGGCCTAAGCCTCCCTGTGCATGTGCCCCTCGATGGATTCCCAGGCAGCAGAGGCCTAAGCGATGGGTCCATTCCAAGGCCTCAGCCCAGGGGTGGGGAGCAGACTTGGAAGGAATGGGAGTGGGAACAAAGCAGGTCAGAGGGAGGAAATGAAAAAAAAATTAAGGTGGGAAGGAAGGAAAAGGGGAGGGTGGGCAAGGGTAAGGATAAAGGAAAGAACGAATGTGGGAAGGGAAGGAGGGTAGTAGAAAAATGGGAAGAATGATGATGGGACAGAAGCAGAAAATAAGGAGGAAAGAAAAGTTTATAAATGATGAGTCAGTAGGAAAAGTGTTACATAAAGGAGAAAAATTGTGTGAGAGGAAGAAGCCAATAATGAAGTCAAATACAATTGTGTGTGAAGAGGATAAGATTAAAAAGAAAGTTAATAGGGGTGACCAGGCTGGCAGGGGAGGGCAGTTAGGGAGATCAGGCAGGCAGGCAGGCAGAGTGGTTAGGGCAGGCAGGCAGGTTAGTGGTTAAGAACCAGAGGTCCTGGATTGTAAGAGTCCCCAAGAACTCCATATTGGAGAGGGTGCAGGTTGGGCTGAGGGACCACCACCCCCCTTATCCCCCCCAGCCCCCCCACCCCCGTGCACGAATTTCATGCACTGGGCCCCTAGTAAAATAATAAAAGCACCAACTGGTTAATACCACTATTACCATCAACAATTAAAAAGCTAAGTTGTTGGCAACGAAAAATGTAATTTAAGAATTATAATGAAAACTCCTATAAAATGAGCTACTATAGGGATATATAATCGTGTAGAAAAGGTAGTTTTCCAAAAGTAATGCTTGAGCCCCAGTTATGTACAGAAGCATAGAAGGGCTCTGTTCTGTTCTCTTTATGTTCCTTTTGTCCCTCCCTACACCACCCCATCCATTTTCATGCCTTTTACATTTCTACTAGGGGCCCAGTGCATGAACTTCGTGCACGGGGCGGGGGGGGGGGGGTGTTCCTCAGCCCAGCCTGCCCCCTCTCACATATTGGAAGCCCTCAGGGGGCGTCCTACTGATGGCTTAGGCCCACTCCCTGATCCCCTTGGGAAGTGGGCCCAAGCCACAGTCTGGCCTCCCTTTTTCGGAGGTGACCAGGCTAATCAGGGGAAGCCACTAGCCCCATCACGCCCCTGTTGTAGCCACTGCCAGTCACCACAGCCACCAAGGAGTTTTCATCAACATAGACTCCAGTCCCTTCACCATGAAGAAATGACAACTTTTTTTAGGCATTTTCAAAATGTGTCTTTCATAGGATATGACATTTCTTTCTTTCTTTCTTTTTTAATTCTCACCTGAGGATATGTTTCCGTTGATTTTTAGAGAATGTGGAAGAGAAGGGAAAAACAGAGAGAAACATCAAAGTGAGAGGAACACTTTGATTGGTTGCCTCCTGCATATGCCCTGACCTGGGCCCCAGTCAGGGAGGAGCCTGCAACCTAGGTACATGCCCTTGGTCAGAATTAAACCCAGACCCTGCAGTCAGCAGGCTGAGGAATTATGCACTGAGCCAAACTGGCTAGGGCAGGATATGACATTTCTTAGCCCTCCAGCAGTAGACCTTCATTTTTTTTGTCCAGGAGTGTGGTGGAAAAACCCTAGATTGTCTTTAGGGATTCTTATTACCCAAGTTACTAAGAAAATTACCAGTGGCATACGGGCAGCTTAGCTAATGAGCGGTAAAAAAGGTGTTTCCTCTGTAGTTCACTCTGATCACCAGCTCCACCCCTGCCCTTCCAATCCCAGCTCCAACCCTGCCCAGACCTGTAGCCTCTGGCCTAGGATGCAGGCCTGGAGAGGGACCCCCAAGGCCCTCCGATCACCAGCTTCACAGAGCCCAGGCCTCTGTGATCACCAGCTCCCTGCCATCGCAGGCTCTGCCCTTGCCCCACTGGCAGCCTCTGGCCAAGGCTGCAGGCCTGGGCAGGGGACCCCCAGAGCCCTGTTTTGCCAGCTCCATTGGTGCCCAGACCCCTGAAATCTCCGGCCTTGCCCCTGCCCGGGCCTGAGGTCTCTGGCCCAGGCCTTATGCCTGGGTAGGGCACCCTCATACTCCTCCAATCACCGGTTCTGCCTCTGCCTCCTCTGATCACCAGCTCCACCCTTGCCCATGCCTGAGGTCTCTGGCAAAGGCCTCTGGCCTGGTCAGGGGACCCCCATACCCCTCTGATTGCCTGGCCCACCCCTTAGACCCCCCACCCCTCACCCCCGCCACCTGCCTGGCTAACAGGCCTGACCACTTTGGCGGAGCTGAGCTGGACTGGGCACCGCCATCTTGTGGCCATGGGGGAGGCCATCTTGTGGCTATGGGTGCCGCCATCTTGTGGCCATGGGGGTGGCCATCTTTGTGACGGAGTGATGCCTAATTTGCATATTACTCTTTTATTAGATAGGATAATTCTTTTTTTTTCTTTTTTTTTTTGGTGGTGGTGGTAGGTGTTTTTTGTTTTGTTTTTTGTCTATTTCTTTTTCCTATGCACATTATAAAAGGAAGGGCAAGGTCCTGTAGAACTGATGAAGGAATTAACAAACATTACAAAAATATTACAATTTGTAAGATTAGCTCCACCCTCTCGGCAAAGGGGAGGAGGCCCCGGCTGCTGGTCAGTGGGGTCAGTGAGAATGTCAGCCAGGTCTATGGAATAGTTTGATTTCTTTTCCTTCCCCACCAAAGCTCAATGACATCTTGCTGTTAACATACTGTCTCCTGGGACTTACAGATCCCAGGGCCAGCCGGTCCCCCTTTCTTCCCAGACTTGAGGAGGAAGCCATAGTGCACAATGAATTCCTACAGACTGCTCCTCCCCAAAGATCTCCCTCTTCACATTATAAACATAACTGCTCTAGTCATAGATTTCAAGTTTAGCTTTTTCCTTTCCCAACCAATAACTCATTATTATAATTGCCAAGTAGCATCCTCCCTATTTATCATCCCCAATCAATGGTCCAGAGACATGGTCCCCCCCAATACTAGACCCCAACACAGTTTTTGAGGCCTTCAAATTGGGTGGGCAAGACTGGAGGGATGGGGCCAAGAGACCCATCCCTCCAACTTTCCTATTCTCCTGGCAATGCATCTCCCCAAAACTGCTTCCCTAAACCACTTTTTTAAACCTAAGATAAAAATGCAGCCACAACTTTCTCAAAGAGAGAAAGGAAAGAAAGTAACTTTTACAAATAAAGCATGAGATGAAACCGAGGGCCCATCCCACAGTGAACACAAACACGGTAAATGTGCTTTCCTAAGCTCGGGGGCAGAGGCTGGAGAGAGGGGCAGCAGCACCACAGACGTGGCAGGAGGGAACAAAGGAACAAGGAATCAGACGAACCTAAGAGGTAGCTTTCAGAAAACAACACCCCACCCAGCGCAGCAACAGAACCCCGACTGGCCCATCCCTCACAACCAGGAAACAGATGGATTTTGGCAATGATAATGCACACGGAGGTGGGGTCACCTGCAGAGGTGGGGTCTCACAGACACAAGGATCTGAATAACACGAGCCCCCAGACCCAGCAAACTGTAAGAAGGGGGGGGGGGTCGTGTCCAGAGTGTTTTAGGCTGAACTGATGCTGGGCATGATAAGTTCATACTCTGGGCAGAGCCAACAGAGTGACTCCAAAGGCCCCCCAATACACCTACCCCTCCACCAACCTTCCAGGGACCCAGCCCCCACATTCAGGTCCTGAAGATTCCATCCTTCTGTGCAGCTCCTTCCAGCTGGGAAGCTGCTCACTCAGGGTTTATTAGATAGGATAATTCTTATTGAAATATTAAACGTGCTCTGTTATGCAGGTATCCAAAAAATGAATTTCACAATCACAAGACACATCTGTGGATTCTTGGAGTCCCTCAGCAGAGTCCTATGGCCTACATATTTCCTGCATTGCACAAGGAACTCTTCAACTGACCTGCTGTAATCAGCACTACCCCCTCTCAGCTTTGCCCCAGTAGGCAGCCCACTTAGAGAAGGTCCACTCCACTTGGCTCACAGGAATTACAACGGAAGTGCAACTTGCGGGAACTGCTGACCCCTTCCTCCTTGCTCTTCTGTCAAAGGCAGCTTCCTATCCTTCCGCAGAGGAGACGTGAAGACCTATGTTTATCACACTTTGCTCCAAATTATGTGGGGCCACAGTCAAGTTACCCCTAGAAAATGCTCATTCTCTGTTTGGGTAGAGGCATGGGAAAAACCTGCTAGTGTCAGCAAGTTTGCAAGCAACAGGCCAGAGACTGACTGCTAGTCCACCATTTTCACCTTTTTGTAGATTACTCCAAGTTTTATAAACAGTACTCTTGGGCTCCCCAACCTTAGGGTCTTGGGGGTAAAGGAATCATCTTGCTTCCCCCCACTGTAAATGATGAAAAAGAAACACCTCATTGCTTTCTACTCCTATAAATTCTCTTCAAAATGCCTTAAATATCTCTTCTCCTAAAGAGGCCAGAGGTAGATGACAATAATTCCCATGAGGCTGTGTCTAGCACATTTCTTTGAAGTGTGAAAGTACTTGTCACCCAATGTCCTAAGCTTTGAGGCCTCAAAATTTTAAGACAGGACATCTCCCATTCCACATGTTGTTGTAGTTGGAAAGTGACTTTTGAATAAAACTGCTTTAATGAGAATCTGTCTTCCTAAATTGATATCCAACTACCCCCAAAGGAGAAATCCAAAATAAAAAACTGTGGGCCCTCGTCCTAAATGGCTCTGTCTTTTTGGAATGAAACTGTCCTTTTATTGAGCTTCTCCTATCCTCAGCCTAGGTGGAAAGGACTTAAGGCAAAGGCAATTAAAAGGGTCGTGATGGCAAGAGCAGCACAACATTATCCTAACTGCATCCCTCCTGGTGTAAATAAATCCATCTGCTGCTGTTGCCACACTGGCCAACTAATCTGGGTACCATATCACACTTGAATATAAAACCTTTATCATAGCGCCCTAACCGGTTTGGCTCACTTGATAGAGCGTTGGCCTGTGGACTGAAAGATTCCAGTTTCAATTCCGGTCAAGGGCAAGTGCCTTGGTTGCGGACACATCCCCCAGTAGGAGGTGTGCAGGAGGCAGCTGATCGATGTTTCTCTCTCATCGATGTTTGTAGCTCTCGATCCCTCTCCCTTCCTCTCTGTAGAAAATCAATAAAATATATTTTTTAAAAAAACCTTTATCATAGGGAAATGGGTCAGTGTATTCTGAATTAGCGATAAATTAGGGCACTGCCAGTGTATCTATTAGCTATTTAGAAGGGCTACAGTCCTCCTATTTGGAACAATTTAGGAAAATAAAATCCAACCATAGGTACTGTGTTAGTTTGTTGTGTTTGGGTTGTTGTTTACTTTCACAATTCTAAGTAAAAATGATCTGGAAGTTAATTAATACTGCAAATGTCACATAACTAGTTTCCTTATTCTAATTTTATTCATAAATATGCAGCTTAGTAGAAGTAGGAAAAAGCTGAAATCCAGAGTCAAAAAACAGATTCATTCTCTTGGACCCAGGACTTGCTGGATGTGTAATTTCGAGTAAATCACTTAATCTCACTTAGCCTTGGTCTCCTCATTTATAAAATAACAATGATAATAACATTACAAGGTTGTGATGCTTTACAAAGGAACTGTAAGTCATTCTGCAAATATTGGCCTCCTCTCAATAAAAAAGCTTTTTTTTCTGATAGTCACATAAATAGAATTTTACTGAGTGATTAGAAGTATCATCCTTGAAGCCAGACAGTCTCAGTAATCATTCAATGTCAATAACTATTTGCTGACTAAATAATCAAATACTTGTGTAGTCTTATTCTTTGTCAGACTCCCTCGTCAAAGTATGTATCCTTTCGAAACCTCAATTTTCATGTATGTAAAATTCACAAATAAAAACCTTCTGCAGTGATTCTTGATCACAGTACATAGTAGAAACCCCAGTGTCTGATTCAATAGGCATAAGGCAAGGCCTGGACAAATGCATTTAAGCTTCACAAATATTTAGATGCTAGCCCAATTACTAAAAACCACTAATGTTTCTCTTAAGGTTATTGTGGGGACTAAATACATTAATGTATGGAGATACTGAGCATGTGCCTAATTCATATAGTATATAGATTTTGATTTACTTTTTAAAAATATAATTATAATATTTTATTATAAGAATATAATAAAAATATATTACTTTTTTAAAATATTAACATAATATTAAAATATTATTTAAAATATATATTTATAAAAATTATTTTATATAGCACATTTAAGAAAAAAATCAGTGAATTATTAAAGCAGCAGTTCTCAAACATAAGCATGATCAAATGGGGTAGGGAAACTTGTAAAAACACAAATTGCTGAGCCCTACCCCCCAGTTTCTAAGTCAGTCAGAGCTGGAGCCAAGAATTTGTATTTCTAACAAGTGCCCAGATAATCCTGATGCTGGTCCAAGGATAACACTTTAAGAACCATTGCATAAAGAGAAACAATCATATGTGAAAAATCATGTACGTATAAATAAAAATAAACAATAAGCAGAAAATACAGTATTGGCAATAGTTAAAATGTAAGCAAAGTTGATTTTTATTTGATGATTTGAAATATAGTCTCATATTGTTACTGTTTTCTCAATGAAGCTTTAACTAACACCTTTCCCCAGAGTGAATGGGAAGCCTGCACTTTTGCAATTCCATTGTACCTTATATATAATTTTAAAATTTTTATTTTTCAATTAACAGTTCACATTCAATATTATTTTGTACTAGAGGCCCGGTGCACAGATTTGTGCACCAGTAGGGTCCCTCAGCGTGGCCTGTGAGGATCAGGCCAAAACCGGCAGTACAACGCCACTTGCCATTCCTGCCTGCTGTTCCCACTCATCCTGGCCCTGCTACGCCTGCCGTGGGCTTGCGCCCAATCAGGAGAGGCTTGAGCCGCCACCGCGGAGCTCACCAGCTATGAGCCCTGTGTCTGGCACCTGTCAGTCAACTCAGCAAAGGTCCTGCTGTGGGAGCGACTGACCACCAGGCAATAGCTCCTGCATTGAGCATCTGTCCCCTGGTGGTCAGTGTACATCATAGCAACCAGTTGACTGGTTACTCAGTAGTTCGGTCGCTTAAGCTTTTATATATATAGATTAGTCTTATACCTTATACTGGACTTGCAATGTGTCATTGAACTTAACAGCTTTGTATGGAATGAACTGGTAAAACATTACTTCCTCCCTTTAGTAGAAAGCCAGCTCCTTGTAGGTAGAGATCAGGTCATACTTAGCTATGTACCCCCAGAACCTAGCACAGTACCTGCAGACATTTAACAAAATGCTTAATGGATGAAAATGTGGAATGAAACTCAATTCAGAATAGAGTAAACCTTATGATTTTTTGTTGTTAATCCTCACCAGATGATAATTTTCCATTTCCTTTTGGATAGAGTAGAAGGGAGGAGGAGAGAGAGAGAGAGAAACATTGATGAAAGAGAGAGACATTGATTGGTTGCCTCCGGCAGGGTATGCACTTTGACCAGGGCCAGGGATCTAGCCTGCAACTGAGGTATGTGCCCTTGGCCAGAATCAAACCCAGGACCCTTCAGTTCACAGGCTGATACTCTATCCACTGAGCAAAACTGGCTAGGGCATAAACTTTACAATTTATTTTTTAATTTAAGTCTCACAGTAACTCCATGGGAAATTTTCTCTTTCATTAGAGCATCAGATCACACAAAGAGAGAGGGTGTACTGAGAGAAGACAAAGACCTACTGGCATCTAGTGGGTAGAGTTCAGGGATACTGATAAACATCCTGTAATGCCCAGGACAGCTTCCATCCACAACAAAGAATTATCCAGACCAAGATGTCAAAAGTGCCAAGGTTGAGAAACTCAACATTAGAGGAATTCTGACTGAGCTGATCAAATTCTCCCAACACTCTCCTAAACAAAAATTTGGCTCAACACAAAGAAATAATATCAATGGCAATAATATATAAGCATAAAAGTTTGTTTTATAGAAAGTATTTTGCAACACAGCTAGTTAGTGGCAGATTAGAAATAAACTATAGACTCACTTAGAGCCAAACACTCTTGAAAACTCTCTTCTTAACTCCTGGCCACAGTATCCATGATTTAATCCAAACCTCAACAGTAGCTGCTCCACTACTGATTCTTCATAATACCTCCCTTTCTGTGCCTTGACAAGAATGCCTGTGTCAAGGGAGACCTTTCCTTCAGATGTTGTTTTTATAATTTAACTTATTTTTATGACTTTCATTCAGCCATGTTCTTTTTTAGACCAGGTCTGTTTTAAATATTAAGTCCAATCTTGTTTAGAAACATCTTACAATAAAGCCTGATTGAAAAATAATAAAACTGCATCCTTAACAGTCAAGAGCAGAAAAACAAACAACTGTGACTTTCCCCTCCCCCCCCCTTTTAAATGAAATGTACTGGGGGTGGGGGGGAACAATGGCTAGTAGGATCACATAGGTTTCAGGTGTGGATTTCTATGTTACAAGATCTGTATGCACACCACCCAAAGTCAGATCATCTTCTGTCACCATATATTGGGTCCCTGAATGTCATTCCAAAGACAGATCCTAGAAGAAATTTCCTCAATCAACACATCCTCTTGGAGTTTTCACTGCATCTGCCACTTCCCAGGTCCCAGTTCTCACTCGCTCCCTTTTCTGCTACGATGCTACAGAATACATGTTGACCATCAAGTATATGGAAGAATAACTGGATTCCAGGCAAGGCAGTGTTGGAAACAGAGGTAAACCTGGTCAGCTGACGTACACATAGGGCAGAGAAAAAACACGTGTGAGGGAAAAAAACAGAGGCTGCCCTGAAGGCAAGCTGAGGCAGGAAGTAATTTACTGGGAGCACCTTTGCTGTAAGGCTGGGGAGGGTTGGGAGGTAATTAAGAGATCAACCGAAAGACGTGCAGGCATGCATATGAGCATAATCAATGGACACAAGAAACTGGGGGGTAGGGGAGGAGGGGGGAAGGGCAAGGGGGAAAAAATGGAGACCTATCTATCGCTTATTGTAATACTTTAAGCAAAAATAAAAAAAAATAAAAAAGAAGCTATTTAAGAAGGAATGGGTAATAAACACGTTAATTTGAAAAAATAAAAAAAATAAAGAGCTGGCTTTGCCCTAACCGGTTTGGCTCAGTGGACAGAGCATGGGCCTGCGGACTGAAGGATCCCAGGTTCGATTCCGGTCAAGGGCATGTACCTGGGTTGCAGGCACATCCCCAGTAGGAGGTGTGCAAGAGGCAACTGATTGATGTTTCTCTCTCATTGATGTTTCTAACTCTCTATCCCTCTCCCTTCCTCTCTGTAAAAAATCAAGAAAATAAATTTTTTAAAAAAAGAGCTGTCTTTGACTATACTTCTAGTTTTCTATAGTTCTCTCACTACTAGAAATGGAGAAGTGGGAGAAAGAAGGAAGAAAGGGAGAGAGGGGAGTAAGAAGGCAGCAAAGAGAAAGAGAGGTAAGGAGAAAAGTAGAATGAAATTAGCACTTATTGAATATCTACTACACACAACATATTGCTATCTATATACTTTGCCATTTGTTCTGTGATTTAAACCTCACAATAGCCCTAGTTGATTTGACTCAGTGGATATAGCATCAGCCTACGGATGAAGGGTCCTGGGTTCAATTCCCATCAAGGGCACGTGACTGGGTTTTGGGCTTGATCTCCAGTAGGCGACCTGCAGGAGGCAGCTGATTAATGATTCTCTCTCATCATATGTAACCAGACATAATAAGAAACTAAATTGAGATATAGGGTTGTTCTCCCTAAAATAGGACATCTAATCCCTATAACTGCTTCACAATGTTTTCCTTTTTTTAAAAAAAAAAAGATATTTATCCACTTATTTCTTCAATAAATAACTGTGGAGCATTAAGTGTGATAAGGCACTGTGTTAGTAGCCATCAAGGCTACAACTGTGAACAAGGCATGAAATGTACGGTCCATTAAGGAAGAAAGACAAGTGTACATGCTATTAAACTACAGTTTGATAAATGCTATAACAAGTGAAAACTCACAGAGGTTTGGTAACATGGAAGTAATGACAAAGAGGGATGTCAAAATTTTAATATATTAAAATTTCTTCTACTATTACCCCTAAGGTTAGAGGAACTGCATAGATAAGGTGTCCCAAAAAAATGTATACATCCACTTTGAATAATTAGAAAGGCACTGTTTATTAAAATACATTTCATCTTCAAATTTTAACTATCAGCTGTTACAGTTTATATACACTTTTGGGATCCCCTGTATATGTAAGCACAAGCCATAATCATACATACATATACACAAATACACACACACACACACACACACACACAAATGCTCATTAGACTATTATATTTTCAGGGGGAAAAAACTAGAAAATTCAGTTAATTGTGCTAGATATGTTAAAGCAAATGCAAATAACAAATCAAACTATTAAAATTAAAATTATGAAAAATATTTTAAAATTGAGAAATATATATGCTTGATTCACTTAATGATATGATCATATAGTATGTACGTTATATCCAGAAATATACTAGACATTTTGAATTAAAGGATAAATAAAACACAATCAGGACACTCAATGAGCTCACAGCCAAAAATGGATATGCATGGAGGGACCAAGAAAAGTGGTTCGCAAATAGGCTCATGGAAAAAGCCAGGCACTGTGAGGTCGTAAGCAACCCCTTGCTGCAATCCCATAAAAGTCAGATCCAGTTCTGGGCACATGACAGCCTATGCAGAGCCAAGTTTGATTCAGGAAAATTAATCCAAGATGCAAAAAGACTGGAAGCAGCCCTAAAAAAGAGTAGAAATTGTCTAGCTGGTGAACTGTTCTCTCATGCACCAAGTAGACTGGCTGGTTGATTCCAAAAAAAAAAGTTTTAGCATACCGAAGGAATTAAAAGGCTACATGCTTACGCAGGAAATCTTTTTAAAAGAGCCCTCCCATAAAGTTACTCCCGAACACCATCTCGCTACCTTCCCATACCAGGAGGGGTCTTGCTGACGACTGAGCCATGGTCTGACAATGGCAGTTTCCAAGATGCTTCAGCCTCCAAACCCAGTTTTCAGAAAATATGATGAAGCATAAAACCTCCTAAGTAGGACCAGTTGAAGGAAAGTCTAGACTCATTACATTTCTAAATATTCAAAAACTATTCCAGTCCTTTAATATAAGCAATTGGCTAAAAATATTCTCCATTGAAATTCATGTTACTTCTAAGTAATATACTTTTCTACCACTTAATGCTGCCAAAGACTTGAAAATGGTTTATTTCCAAAATCAGTTAAATAGGTTACATACCTTTCTTGACCCATATATAAACTCACGTGTAATCTGTTAATTTTCTTACTCTTCATCATACCTAAGGCATTATTAATTCAGAATTAGGTAGTAAGAAATTACAGTTTGCTAAAACATAAGGCTTCTTGATCTTCGAGTTTGGCATGTGAAGCAAATGTTCTTTCATTCTGTGTTCTTTCTATAGATTGATAAATAAAGTGTATGTGTGGGAAGTGCAGTAATTATTCAGTATAGAGTTTCCATTAAGTTTTACAAAGAATACATTTTAGATGGGATCAGATGCATTCAGGGTGTTATGGCAGTAGACTCAAAGCATACATCTATACTAATAATAGCCTAGGTGGCATCACGCCCTCATGTCGTCACAAGATGGTCGTCGCAAGATGGCCACACACACAGCAGAGGCAGGGCCCGGCACTGCTCTGCACAATGAGGCCTGGGGTCTTGCAGCTCTGCATGGTGTGGAGGAGGCCATCTCTGCCCCCTCGAGTGGAGGAGGCAAGTCCCAGCAGAGGAGGCGGGTTGCGGCAGGGGAGGGCAATTGTGGGCAATCAGGCCAGCTGGGGAGGGCAGTTGTGGCAATCAGGCCAGCAGGGGAGTGGTTAGGGGGTGATCAGGCTGGCAGGCAGAGGTGGTTAGGGGCAATCAGGTCAGCAGGCAGGCAAGCAGTTAGGAGCCAGTGGTCCCAGATTGTGAGAGGGATGTCTGACTGCCGGTTTAGGCCTGATTCCCTCGAGGGATCCCAGATTGGAAAGGGTGCAGGCCAGGCTGACAACCCCCTCCCCCTCATGCATGAATTTCATGCACCAGGCCTCTAGTTTTAATATAAGACTTCCTTAGTGGTTGAGAAGGATGAGGGGAAAAGTGGATTGCAAAGCTATGCCTTAGAACTTCAAGTCTAGCCCTATCTCATACAGCTAAAACACCCCTGAATACATTTATTTATGACCAAATAATTTTTTAAACAATAATGTTCCTTCTTTAGTCAGAGATATTCTTTCAGTGGAGTGAAGGTGTTAAATCAGCAGGATGAATGTCATCACCATGGAAAAAGAATGCAATGACATTCTTGTGCAGCCAAAAATAAGGATAAATAAGAGGAGGTAAAAAGTGAATTTTAAAAAAGAGCTTAATTCAAAATGTAAAATACTATTAATATTGGAATTTGTGAAGTATGAATGTACATCAGTAGCTTTTACAGTTTTATTTACATTTCATGACTTTTGATGTTTTTAAACTAATACTTATAAAATGTATATAATCATAGGCTAACTTTAAAATGACTTGAATTTTTATAAGGCACACCTGAAGTGATAATAAGTTTGTAATAAAATATTAATGTCAATTTCAAAATTTTACTTTTGTCTCTAAATTTGAACACTGAAACACAATCCAATGGATTACAAAATTTATATTAAAAAAACTGTTCACATTTTTTAATGTGTAAATTTTAAGCAGCTTCTTATAAAATGTTTTAAAATTTTTGATCCTACAGCAACATTTTCACTGAACAAGGGCTTAGAACTAGTCCTGCTTTGAAGTCCTAATGACCAAAAGGAGCCATGAAAAGATGGATGAGAGACCACAGCTCCCTTCACATTAAAGACTTTAGAGCCAGAGCTCTACAAGTCATCCTGTGATTCTTTCTTTCACAAAATGGAAAAGACAGGTGCAGAATAGAAATCAGCAACGTGAAATTGTGGTTCCTCAATTGAACTAGTTGGTTTTTTTAAAAAACCTTGACTTTAATGTTCCTCTAATATCTTGGACCCTAGTGTGAAACTACCCAAGTTTATAAAAATAGTAATTTATAATGTAAACCTAAAGAAGAAGAAGGATGAAGAGGAACAAAGAGAAATCAAGGGGCGAGGGGGAAACATCTTTATTTTTAACCTTAATTATTTGTTTAAAAACTGTGCCTCATCGAAACAGGGAACAATGGGATAGGTAAAGTAGGCCATTTTGGATTCCTTTCTCAGAAGTAGCTTCCTGGCTTCTCTCTGGAAGAATGGGAAAATGATGGGGCTAGCCCATCATTTCTTAACCTCGGCATTATTGACAGTTGGAACCAGATATTCTTGGGTGGTGGAGGGGCGCCCTCCTGGGCTTTACAAAATGTTTAGCAGTATCCCTGGTCTCTATCCACTAGGGATTGATAGAACCACCTCAGTCGTGACAATCAAAAATGTCCCCAAACCCTACAAAATTGCCTCTAAGTCCCTACCCTACACTAAATATTTTTTTTAAGTTTTTCTTTAGTTCCTTCTAAACTTGCCAGCTGAGAGAATGGACTGCTGTAGCCAGCAACATAATGACTGGCAAACTATATTCTCTTGGCAATTTTCTCATATTTTATCAAATATTTTGTCAGGAAGTCCATTTATACACTTTTAATACTATGTTTAATTTTTTTAAGATAATACATTTCAAGAAAAAAGATAAGAAGAGGTTTCTTATCACAATGATAAAAGACCATTCTACACTTGTTCTTCCTTACCTCTCATGAAACTGTCATAAAAAGCAACCAAAACTTAAAATAGTGAAAGAGATTAAAGACCACCTGGAAAAACAAATTGCAACAAACATCAAGAAACAAAACCTGCCGTTTCTTCCATGTTAAAAAAAAAAAAAAAAAAATTCTTGACTACTCCTCCCACTCCAGGCCACAGCACCATTTTTTTGCTCCCTTTGCAACAAACCTCTCAAAAGAATTGACAATGTTATCTCTAATTATTGTCCTCCCATTCTCTCTTAACCTATTGCATTCACATCATCACTGTCACCGCTACACTTAAACTGCCCTTGTCCAGGTCTCCAGTGATCACGTTAACAAACCCCATTGTCCTTCCTCAGCCCTCACCTTACTTTGCTATCAGCAGCATTTGGTACAGTTGATTCTTCTCTTCCCTGATACATTTTTTTCCCTTGGCTCCAGGCCCTACAATCTCTTGATTTCCCCTTTACTTACCATCGCTCTTTCTCAATCTTCTTTATGGGATTCCTCATCTTTTCTCCTTCCTCTTACTAATGCAGTAAGCAACCCTGGGCTCAGATCATTTATCTCAGACTGTACTCACTTCTCAGTGAGTTGTCCAGTCTATCTTAAATACTATGTGCCAATGACAGCCAGATTCACATCATCAGCCCAGGCCTCTCTCCCAGACTCCAGACTAATATCCCACTTCCTACTGCCATCTCCACTTGAATATCAAATAAATATTTCAGATGTGTCCAAAAACGAACTCCCAATTCTTCCCCTACACTTGCCCCATCCACGACTTTTCAAATGCAGTTGATGGCAACTTCATCCTACTAGTTGCTCAGGCCAAAAACTGTAGTCATCCATGCCTCTTATATTTCTCTCACACTTCACATACTGTTAGTTCAAGAAACTGTACTAGCTCCACCTTTAAGATATCTTCAGTACCCTTCCATTTCTCATGTGCTCCACTGCCACCACCCCAACAGATGTGACCACCATCTCTGAACTGAACTATTGCAGAAGACTCCTTTGCTGGTCCTCCAGTTTCTTTCCTTGCTCTTATAGGATAATCTCACCACAGTAGCCATAGCAATTCTTTTAAAATATAAGTCAGATTATATTACTCCTCTGTTCAAAACTTGTAGTGATTCTTATTTCACTCAGGATTAGAACCAACGTCCTTAAAATTAATTAAAGGTTCTGACCTGATCTGCCCTTTCCTCATTGTTCTGATCCTCTTTCCTATTTCACTCAGTTCTCCTTACTAATTTCACTCAGCCTCCTTTCTATTCAACAAACATGCCAGATATATTCTCACTTGGGTCTTTGCACTGGTTTTTCCCTTTTTCTGGAAACTTCTGCTCCTTTTGTGGATAAATACATCACCTCATTCAATATTATCTTTTCAATTAAGTCTACAATATCCAACCTATTAATACTTAATAGTTCAATATTAAGTATTAACAGCCCAGCACGCTCTCCCTCATCCCATCACCAGTGCTTTAAATTCCTCTTACTATGCTCTATTTTTTCTCTCTTTCTCACAGTACTCTTCAATTTTTAATATTAACAACTTATTATATTTATTATTCATTGTCTAACTTTCCTATCTAGAATGTAAACTTCACAAAAGTTCCATTTTTCTCTCTAAAGTATCCCAACTACACTTAGGATAGTGCCTAGCACAGAGTACATTTTCAATTAGTAAGCTGTCGAGTGAATAAAATAATAAATGAGTAAAATAAAGTGGACTAATCCCACCCTAAAGCAGAAGGGATGACAGCTTTCACCATTGTTTATCTTTTTTCTCACTCTCCTGGTTATACGTCAGGATCAATTGGGCTGGGAAGTGGAAGGGATTCTTTCATAGGGAAGGGCAGATAATATAGCAGAAGAGGTTTTTACTGGAAGATTTTAGGTGTCAAGGGACTTTTTATATCTTCAGTTTGGGGAACTATGAAGTTTTGGGCTGTTGAGGGATTTTAGGACCTCCAATTATCTTTATCACTCTGATTTTTATTTTGGTGGGGCTTTTAGTTGAAAGGTACCTTCTAAACTAAGTGAACCAAAGGGCCTAGGAGTAAACACTAAAAAATCAGAGGAGGAAACAAGCTGCTAAAAGGCACTCAAGGAAACCAGAAAAGAGCTTCAGGTTGTTAGCCCAACTCACTAAAGTAAGGGACAGGATTAGGATTCAAGGCCAATGCTGAGATTAATGATGAAGATTAGCATTAATTAGTGAATTATAGTGTTCCTTTCACTCTCAGGAGTTGATGGGATATAGAGGAAACCCTAGAGTAAATGTGTAAGTAACTAAATTAATCCCTATAGTGAACAGTTAAGTAAATATATATTCTTGCACATATACATCGTCTTCTATAATATTTACACAAAGTGAGAGGATCCCTATCTCCCAAGAGAGAGAGGCAAATATAATGAATCATAGATGTATTCATTGTCTAATGCTTGCAACAAATTATCCCAAAATTTAGTGGCTTAAGACAATAGTAGGCAGTTTGTATCTCCCGTGGTTTCTGCGATACAGGAATCCAGGGGCAGCCTCGTTTGGCACTTCTGGGTCAGGGTTTCTCATAAGGTTCAGTCAGATGTTAGGAGAAGCTACAGACATATGAAGGCTTAACTGGGCTGGAGGGCCAGTCTCCAAGGAAGATCACTCACATGGCCAACAAGTTAGTCTGGGTGTTGGCAGAAGGCCTCGGTCCATTCCCACATGAGACTCTCTATGAGAGTGCTTGGGCATTTTCACAATATGGCAACTGGTTTTCCCCAAAGCAAGCGATATAAGAGAGCAAAGGATACACACAGCAAAGCTGAAGCCACAATGCCTTCAGGTATAATTGGAATAATGTAACCTTCTACTGTCCTCTATTGGCCACCCAAGTCAGGCCACATCCAGTGCTGGAGGGGCATGAATCCCAGCAGGTGAAGAATATGGAGGTCATTTGTGTTACTGGCTCCCACAGTAGTCAAATGGCTTGCCACATGAATAACAAAATAATCTCAATCCACCTCAGCATTGACCCATCTTTTCCTACTTACATCACTTCAAAAAGTGAGAACATTTGTTCACCTTGCCTTGCCTTCTCATCTCTAGAGAGCACTAAAATCTCTGTGCAGTATTGCCTTCGCATCTATGAGCAGGTAGCCCACTTTTTATGAGCAAGGTATTTCTAATTTTAAAAGTGGATCACAAAGAATAAAGTTGTGACACTTCTGAGAAAATATATAAGAAAATATATCATCCTCTTGATTCAGTAGGGGAGAAAACGTCTAACATTATTGTATAAACTTGGTACATCTGGAGGAAAATGAACAGATATTAAAAGACTGGATGTACACAAAGGAACAAGAGTCACAGAGCCTTGGTTTTGCCTTTATCCACAGTCCATAATTTATTCTTAGTTCTCAAGAAAGCACCTAATGTCTTTCTCATATATAAAATATAGATACTACTACACTCACATGTATAAACAGTGAAGTTTGAATATAAATTGGGAACTGAGATATAGATAGATATATGCATGTGTGTGTGTGTGTGTGTGTATCTTGACTTAAATTTACATATAAAAAAATCAGGATATATATATCTTGACTTATAGATATATCTTGCCTTAAAGTATATATATTATATAATCAAGGTATACAGGATGGGACAAAAGTAGATTTGTTTACAGGTGTGAAACACAAGAGTTTATTCTTGTAATATTATTTATTATTATTGTATTATTTTCCATATGAACAACTGTAAACCTGCCTTTGCTCCAGCGTGTATATATATATATATATATATATATATATATATACACACACACACACACACATATACATATATACATATATACATATATACATATATATATATATATCCTGACATATAGAATATGTATCTACCAATACTAAATTTAACCAAATTCCTTATAGACACATGATATTCATATTTAGCCGCATCACTCACCTCTTACTATATCAGTCTTTGAAACAACTCTAGAAACAGTGAGCTATCCGTCCAACTCTAACATACTATGAAAAAAAGCTGATGTCATAAACACATTGTGTTACAGTATCACTAAGGGCCAGATCCATTCTTAGTTACATAATTCCTGAGGTATCACCAGCCTTGCTAGCCTCAAAAGAGAGACTTGAAGTACAAAGGGAGGGGGGTCAACTGAGCAAAGCCCTCCCTAAAGCACAAAAAAAGTTTGTATATTTATTTTTTCCTTTTTATTTATTTACTAGAGGCCTCATGCACAAAATTCATGCATGGATAGGGTCCCTAGGCCTGGCCGGTGATCAGGGCCAATCGAGACCTTCCAGATGCCAGCCGGAGCCTTCCTTCATTCTGCGCTGCCCCCTACTGGTCAGCGCACACGTCACAGTGAGCGATGGAACTTTTGGTTGATCAAACTTCTGAGGGGACAATTTGCATATTAGCCTTCTATTATATAGAATTTTTCCAATTTTTTATTATTGAAAGTATTACAGAAACCCCCTTTGTTTTATTTTTCCTATTGACCACTCCACCCTATACCTGTCCCTCCCAGACCTTATCCACACTACTGTCTGTGTCCATGGGCTATGCATACCCTATAGAATAATCCTATGTAATAAAAGACTAATATGCAAATAGACTGAACAGTGGAACAACCAGAACAACTGAATAACCAGTCGCTACCATGCACTGACCACCAGGGGGCATGTGCAGAACATGGCGGGCATTGGTTGCAGCGGGATGGTGGAGCAGGTGGGGGGGTGGTCCCAGACCAAGGTGGGGCACCAGTCGCTGTCATTGGGGTGAGCCTCTGGCGGTAACTGAAAATTCTTTGCTCCCATGTGTCATGGTCCTGCCCAGTGCTCATCCTTGCTGTCAGCACTGGCCCCGCTTGCACCCACTGCCAGCACCAACCCTGCTTGCAGCCACAGCCCCCACCAGAGCTGCTGCTCACACCTGCTGCTGGTGCCCAGCGCCGGTCCTGATCACTCGGCACCAGCAGCAGATGTGAGCAGTGGCTGCTGGCCCTGATTGCCCCTGAGGGCTTCTCCACCTCCCCCTCCTCCTGAGGGGCAATTGGGGTAGCAGTCGCCACTCACACCCACTGACAGAACCAGCCCCACTCACACCCACTGCTGGCACCAGCCCCAATCACTCTGTGCTGTCAGCAGGTGGGAGGGGGGCTGGCGCCATCAGTGTTGTGGGAGCGGCAGCAGCAGGAGCAGGACTGCCAGCAGACAGGGGACCAGGAGCTATGGTGGGAAGGGCTGAGCAGGGGCTTGGAAGATGGGCTGAGACCCACCCCTGTGCCTACTGCAGCCTCCAAACCCACAAGCTGAACAAATTCATGCACTGGGCCCCTAGTATGCATATAAGTTCCCCAGTCAATTACTCCTCCCCCCTCTCACCCCACACTCTCCCACTCCCACCTTCCCTCTGAAATTCTTCAGTCTTCTCCATGATTTCATGTCTTTGGATTTATTTTGTTCATCACTTTCTTTTATTCATTAGATTCCACATATGAGTGAGATTATGTGGTACTTATCTGTCTCTGGCTTATTTTGCTTAGTAAAATAGGAGACTCTTATTTTATTGTTAATCTTTGGCAAAGAAGCAGTTGGGAGGAGAAGACAGTGGAGAGCTTTAAAATAATTATTACATATATCTTCCCTAAACAATATGACACCTTTTAGTCACAAATGTTCAAAGGGCAGAAAATCATCCAACAGTCCCCAATTCCCCCTTCTCCCAACCATCAATATCTAATTTAATAAAAGTGTAATATGCAAATTGACCATCCCTTCGGGATGCCTAAGCCATGCCCACCAGCCAATCAGAGCGACTGTATGCAAATTAGCCCAGCCAACATGGAGGCCGACACTCACGGAGCTAAGTAAACAGGCAGTTTCCTTTGCAGCAGGACTAAAAGTGTTTGCAGGCTGCCTGGGCGCCTCCCGGCTCCAGGCAACAACATATTTGCAACATTGTCTCAATCATAGAAGCCTCAGGAGCTGAAGCAAACAGCAGGCTGGGCCTGACTTCTAAGGGCAACAGTGTCTCAATTATAGAAGCCACGAGGTGAAGCAGAGCCTGCCTAGGCCTCGGCTTAAAGGAACAGTGTATCAATTATAGAAGATAAACAAACTCCAGAAACCTGCTTCCAGCCAGCCTTGCTGGGACATTGGGTCAATGGGAGCTGTGGGCAGCCTGAAAGTCTAAAAACAGCCCTCAGACCTGCACCTAGGCTGGCCACACCCCAATGGAGTGAGGGACCCCATTTGGGGGCTTGGCCAGCCTGTAAACAGCCATCAGCCCCTCACCCAGACTGGCCAAGTACCCCAGTAAGGACCCAAAACCTGAAGGGACTGTAGGAAGCCTGAAAGCCTGAAAGCACCCCTCAGCCCATCACCCATGCCAGCCACACCCCAATGGGGTGAGGGACCCCACTGGAGAGCTTGGCCAGCCTGCAAACAGCCATCAGTCCCTCACTCAGGCTGGCCAGGTACCCCAGTAGGGACCCAAAACCTGAAGGGACTGTGGGCAGCCTGAAAGTCTGAAAACAACCCTCAGACCCGCACCCAGGCTGGCCACACCCCAATGGGGGGAGGGTCCCCACTGGGGGGCTTGGCCAGCCTGCAAACAGCCATCAGCCCCTCACACAGGCTGACCAGGCTCACCAGCAGGTGGATATCCCCAGAAGGGTCCCAGACTGCGAGTGGGCACAGGTTGGGCTGAGGGACCTCCCGAGTGCACAAATTTTTGTGCACCGGGCCCCTAATTTTTACAATAAGATCAGAGACCCAAAATTATAACTTCTCTGCTAACTAGAAGTCAAGCAGCCACCCCCAACAAATGGCAGCTTTTTTGTTGTTTTTTGTTTTAATCCTCACCCAAGGATATTTTTCCATTGATTTTCAGAGAGAGAGAAAGACAGAAATTCTGACATGAGAGAAACACATGTACTGGCTGCTTCCTGCACATGCCCCCACAGGGCCTGGGCCAGGGAGAAGCCTTCAACCAAGCTACCTGCCCTTGACCAGAATTGAACCCAGAACCCTTAAGTTCACAGACCGACATTCTATCCACTGAGCAAACCAGATAGGGCAATAGCAATTTTCATCATTAAATTATTGTCATCTGTGAAATTTGTACTCTATAAGAAAAAGCTAATGATGATTAAGTAAAATCAAAGACATCTTTTAAAAGCCTGTATGTTTTCAAAGACTCATACCTCAATTGCATGCTCAATCGCCACCCCTAGTCAGGGCATGTGTAGGAGGCAACCAATCAATGTGAGCTAAAGTGTCTCTCTCACATCAATGTTTCTCTCTGTGTCCCTCTCCCTCCCCCTCCTTTCTACTCTCTCTAAAAATCAATGGGAAAATACCCTCAGGTGAGGATTAACAAAAAACGATAAAATACATAAAAGCCTGTATGTTTTTTGTTATGCTTCACAAGCAAAAGATCAGTCAAAAACATGAAGGTACCCTGGATTAAACTCCCTTTGTTCTTGGATTAGAATGTTTCTCTTGGAACACTCTCACATCAGCTTCTGCTGCTCTTGGTAAAATCATGAATTAGCTGATGTTGTCATAGAGGCTTTCCCACACCCCCTTTCCCAACTCTTCTTCCATGGCTCCCTTTTCATTACCTAGGAACTTCTCATGCTGCCTTCTCCATTCCGCCTATTGCTCAGCAACATTTCAGACTCTTTATAATCCTCCCTTCTAACACTACAAAATGTTTTTCTTAAGATTTACTTGCTTGCTAGTTGGGTGACTAACCTGTTAATCTTTACTAAAATGTTGAATTAGTCTTCATTTTTTTTAAGATTATTTTTTTAACCAGATTCCTAGAGATGCTATCAACACCATCCAAAATATTATAAGTATTTTGGTGAATATAACAGGTGAGTATACCCGAGTATAATTGGACCTTTTAGAAAAATGAAGTCCACTGGGTAGCTCTACTTGGCCTAGGAACTTGATATAGAAAAGCTGCTCTCCCTGAAACTACCCTCAAAGATAGGACTGTAACCCTAAACATCTAAGGAGTATCCAATCGACTTCCCACTGCACTTAAAATAAAACCTACTTTTGTTTAGAGTCCAAAAGATCTGGCCCCTCCCAACCTGGCTCTATCTCACATACTACAATTCAGACCTTTTGCCTGCACTTGAACAGGCCAAGCTGCAACCTCATTCCTACCTTAAAGCCTGTAGTGCTATGTTCTCGTTTTTGGCATAAAAATTGCATGTCATCATTTGGTTTCCAGTTCAAATGTCACCTCTTCAGACAATCTAAAATGAGCTCACAATCACTTTCTTGCAAAAAATTTTATTTTATTCATGGTATTAATCACTGTGTATTTTCTTATTCATGTATTTGTTTACCTGTTCATCCTAGCCTCCCTCCTACTACACTCTTCATTGTCTACTACGTACATCACTGCA
>PVJC01024844.1:0-25225 GCA_004026665.1 Murina feae | reverse complement strand
CTCTCGGCCCCCCATATGGTCTCTGACCTGCGGAGCCCCATCTCCCGCGCGGGGGACAGAATTCGAGTTTCGAACTCGCCGGGTTGTCTCTCCTTTATCTTTTGGACTTTTCAGTTCTCGGTTGGAGCCGGGGGAGGGTGAGTGGGTGTGTAGGGAGGAGGCAGGCTGGATAGGGACGCCCTTGGCCAGGGGAGGATAGAGATTCGCTGGCTCCCTGGGGCTCATCGCCCCAAATGTAGCAACTTTTTGTTCTCTGACCCAGTTTGGAGCCTTACACTGCCTGTGAAATGGAGGATAGGAGACACGTTTCCTTCCCAGGCCTCCCTCCTCCCCATGACTACCTCCTGGCGACCTCAGCATACATACAGAAACCTGGCCTTGCTTCTGGGGAGCATTGGCCTTTACGAATGGAAGGTTTAGGAGCAACTGCCCCTTCTGACCCCCCCCCACCCCCACCCCGCCATACTCAGAGCACCCGAGTCCTCCAAAGAGGTTCCTGGTGTTGTGTCCTAGTCTGAAACTTGTAAACTGAAAGAACACTCAAGCTGAGACCTGTTCAGTGAGGTGGGCCCAGGCCAGGTCTTTTACGATATGAACTGTTCACCGTACACGTGAAGTCCTTTTATATGATTAGGGTAGGTAAATGGCAGTAACTGGAAAAATATAAGCCAGTTACAGTCGGGGATTTTTAAAATGATGCATATATCTGTAAACATTGCTATTAAAACTATGTTCATTTCACCAATCTCTTGGGGGTGGCCCCCGAGTTTTCTTTGTGTAAGTCTGCTGATTGCAATTCTCATTGGATTTTATGGAATATATACAAGCAAATCTCACATCTGGCTGCACTCCAAAAACCTTTTAAAAGTACTGATGCCTGGATCCCACTCCAGACTAATTAAGTCAAAATGAGGAGGGTGCCCCGCTTTAAGTTTCCCAGATAATTTGTGTGCAGGCTGATATGGGAGCCCCTGCTTCTCATTATCTGTGATTTTCAGGTTTGATTTCTTTAAAATATATTTTTACTGATTTCAGAGAGGGAGAGAGAAATAGAAACATCAATGATGAGAGAGAATCATTGATTGGCTGTCACCTGCATGGACCACACTGAAGATACAGCCTGAAACCCAGGCATGTGTCCTGACCAGGAATCAAACCCTGACCTCCTGGTTCATAGTGGCTCAACCACTGAGCCAACACAGCCACGTTTTATTTCTTTAAAAGAATGAGAATTTTAAACTTTTTGAAGCAAGCTAAATGCAGAATCCTTTTGAGATTTTTGAAAATTATTTTAAGCCCCCTGCCCCTCCAATCTTTTACAGTTGCCTTGCCTACTCCCAATTCAACAATTTTCAAAATGTATACTTTTTTGTATTGTCTTTCATAGGAACCATTTTTAATGCACTAGTATTTCATTGGTTTATGTAATGTTTAATTACATTATTATATAAATATAGAAAAATGACGGCATGAGGGCATAAGCAGGTTTGGAGTTACACATAACTGGCCCAAGTATTCAGGGCAATAAAGCAGATGATTTTGGCACACTAGACAGTAGCTCCCAAACTCTAGCATCCAACGTGCTATGGGCATTGGTCATATAATCCAGTGAGTCAATGAAACCAGGCTCCTGACGCAGATGAACACCCCTCCCTTCCACTCTCTCCAACTAATGTCACCAATACCTACTTAAATTTTCTTGAGTCTTCCATCCATTCTTTCCATTCATTCACATCAAGCTGTTCGTTCCTCTTCAAGCAGTTATCACCATTGCCTTAAGTTGTGAGAACATTAGACGAGGTTCTAACGCTGGGCCTCTGAGCAGCCATTGAACCCCCTGACATTATATATAATGTGTAAGTGTGAATTGTATCTGATTTGCAAAGAGTTTCATGACAAAAAAGTTGAGAGGCACATAAATTGAATATCACTGTAAGTCCTCTAAGGCCCTTAAAACTGTACAATCAAGACACATTTCAGTCCGTACTTCTCTGGATAAAGATTTAGGGAATTCAGCAGGATCATATCTAGTCTTTCTGCCTCCTGCTTTAACCATATGCCTGACTCAAGCCTGAAGTTCTGAACATCTATTTTTTTACCCCCTAGGATTATGTGAATGCCTAGTCTGGTACTTTATGGCTGCTCATTCTTTCTTGCCATCTGCTCAGGGGTATGGAAGCCCAAAGGGAAAGAAAGACAATATCCTGACTTTATTTTTTTTATTAGTGACTTTAATTCTCATGAACCACTCTCTAATTGTGGTTTTTATTTCAAAGTCAGATTCTTCCAGGGAGATACCCACCTAATAAATAGCTATGCCTTAATTTAAGCCACCATTCTTACATTAGGAAGTCTTCAGTAACTTGTCTTTTGCATAATTGGAAAAGTGGACGTATACAGCTCACCAAATACAGTATTTGCATTACTGCATATTACATTGAAATACCAAGATGATGCCATGAGAATCTGAAGGATAGCAAACCACGTAAATGAAAGCAGAATGCTCCCTTCTAGGCTTATAGCTGTGCCTGCCTTATTTTCTGTGTGGCAGTCTTCATCCTCATACTGGAGGATGCGACATTTATTCCTTACGCTACATTTTTCTCATATCCAAAGTGTTACTGTGTCCTTAAAGAACAGGCTACAAGATTGTAAGGGTGCGGGTCAATAAAATAAAAAATAAAAAAAGAACAGGACACAAATAAGGTTAAGTAGATGTCAAGTGTTGCAATCAAAGTATTCTCCAGCTTAAGTTTCGTGGTGTTCCTGTGGGTTTAGACTTGACTGTGCAAGCAATTCCTCACAAGGCCACTCAACTATGTCCGGGATGAACCTGGAGGGTGAAGGTAGAGCTACCACACTGGCATTTCAGTTGGCAATCAAAAAGGATTTATATCCAAATTATGGATTCAATTCTCCTAAAGCAGTTATTTTTTATACTTTTTAAAAATAGCAAAATCCTTTCTGGAGTTACAACCAACTTTTAAAATATAAGAAGTAAAAAAAATCACATAAAGAAGTAAAACAAATCTTGTGCCTGTTAAAATCTGGACTATACCAAAACCAATTGAAAACTAATTTTAAAGAATTCAGGTTTTGCCTCACTTCCCCTATTGTCTAGGAGGAGCATTACCTTATAACAGAATCACCCCATGAGGCTGAAGTAATGATACAAGCCATTTATTGAGCCTTTGTTCTAGGTATATCGTCAAGTGCATTTTTTTCACTTAGTCTTAAACTTGTGAGTTATAAGGCTTAGAGGGTTAAATTACTTGCCCAAGAACAAGCAGCACCCTAGGAAGTGGTGGAGCCTACCCTAACCTCAAATTTGCTTCACCCCAGACTTCCACCTCTAACAGCTGGTTTGGGCCCTGCCTACACATGATACCTTAGCACATAGCAGGTACTCAGTAAAAATAGATAACTTTACATATACCCAGCACGCTCTCAATTTTTTTACATATGAGGAAACAGGCTCATGTAAGTTCAGTAACTTTTGCCCAAGAGCATGCAGCTAGTGACAGAATTGGGGTTCAAATTCAGACTGGCCTTATTTAAGAATCATATTTCTACCAACTACCTCCATGTACCCTCTTAAGGTTCTCTTCATTATATATTGCCTTTAGGTTTTGCATGGACCTCAGTTAAGTTTTGCTTGTTAAAAGGGAATAGTGACATTAAAATGTTTCTAGATTTTTCTGTTCATAATATAAAATCCCTCATTACGCTGCTCTATTTGTAACTTTCTGGACTTGAGATTTTTCTCAGTTCATCTTGCAGCACTTCATAGGAATCCTGTCCCATCTGTAACATGTTAGAAGTAATATTTGTCTCTAAGACCCACACAGGGAGCTGAATTAAAATTCAGTCAACAGGATTGTCCTGGGGAATAACATCAGTAGGTATTTCAGGAATGAGGCATGGTCAGGGGCTATTCCTGCAATCCCCCACTCAGAACCAGTGGTGCTACTGGGTGGCTTGCAGGACCTCCCTACAGTTTACGAACCGGCCCACCTGGGCCTGAGAAGAAAAGATGAAGAGCTGCCTTCCGCCCTGTGTGAAGGGGGCTGTTAAATTCAGAGTGGCTCCTCTAGGCTCCCTGGAGAGAGACTGAGCAGTTTGAAGAGACAAAGACTGGGAGGGGGGGGGTGAGGGGGGGACAAGGAGGGGATAACCTTTGTTCTGAGGATGAGTTGGAGGAAGAAAACATTCCCTTCTCTCTACCCTAGTGGGGTGGGGGTGGGGTAAGCCCCATTTATCCTACATACCTGACCTATCTCTCATCCTACTGAGAAAAAAAATGATGGCTATCAGGTTTGGTTTTAGGGTTTAAAAGTTCTATCTATTACCCTCTCTCCAACCAACAAGGGAAAGAAAAAGGGGGTGGAGATTGGGCAGAGGAACAGTGCTGTCCTACCTTCTAGATTTTCATATGTTGTATTCCCATCCTATCTCCACATTCTAGAGATAATAAATTGTTAGGAGCTAATGAGTTTATAACAAGAGGAGATTACTGCTCCTTTGGTTTTCGTAGTCGAGTCTTTATATGTTGTGACTCCGGTTCCATGAATGTGAAGTAAGTTTGTATTGGAAAGGTAAAGGCTATATAAGGATGTTTTCCTTAACTTCTAAAGACAGATTTTCCTCTTGATGAAAACACTCACTAGTCATGTGATGGGGTAATTATGTGTTTTTTTTCATACACACACTGGGAATTTTAGCCGGCTCTGACTCATAGGGTTATGAAAGTAAGTGAGAAATTGTTAGAGCACTTTGAAAGCAAAACAGTATAGTACACATAGAAAGTTGATTGTTTTAGAGTACATTTTGTTTGGTAGAAACTGGCCAAAAGAGGAACCTTAATGACCGAGTTGTTTCTCTCCTTACAGCTATCTCTGAAGGGCACCAATCAGAAAGCAGCATGCCTCCTAATAAAGAGGCCAGCAATCTTAACACCTCCCCTGCGGGGCTCATCTGCCTCCCTCCAATCTCCGAGGAGCTCCAGCTTGTGTGGACCCAAGCAGCCCAGACCAGTGAGCTGGATGGCAATGAACACCTGCTACAAACCTTCAGCTACTTTCCCTATCCCAGCCTCGCAGACATTGCCCTTCTCTGTCTACGCTATGGGCTGCAGATAGAAAAAGTCAAGACTTGGTTCATGGCCCAGCGCCTCCGCTGTGGCATTAGCTGGTCATCTGAAGAAATAGAAGAGACTCGAGCTCGAGTGGTATATCACAGGGACCAACTCCATTTCAAATCTCTCCTCTCTTTTACTCATCATGCAGGGCGGCCCCCAGAGGAGGTGGCTCCTTCTCCAATACCACCTCCAGAACAAGTTAGTCTTGGAATAGTGCCCCTGACTCTTAGTGAGCCCGCCCAGATGAAAGGACTGAAGGTAGAGCCTGAGGATCCCTCGGAGCCCATGAGTCACCAGAAAGGAAAGGAGCCCCTGATGGCACCTGGCAGTGGGGCATTCTCCCACCAATCAGGAATTTGGCAGGATATTCAAAGCAGTGATCTCTCTAAGGAGCAGGCAGGCAGGGGTCCTGACCAATCACATGGCCTAGGTACTGCTTCCTGGAACCACTCTACAGCTGTCCACCAGCCACAAGCTCTGGATAACGCCCCACCAGTCTCATTACTTGCCAGTAGTTATAAGCCGGGGTCAGCATGTAATGTGACTCCTCCTTCCTCTACCTCTTCTTCCTCTTTCCAGGTACTGGCTAATGGAATTACAGTCACCTCTAAACCCTCCCAGCCACTGGGCTGTCTCCCACAGCCACTGTTACCCAGCGAGCAGGCTCTGCCCATACATGTGGAGCCAGCCTGGCCCCAGAGGCTAAGGCCTAACTCAGTACTAGGTAGCATTGGCCCTGCAGAGCACCTTTCCCCAGATACCCAACGCCAGCGAAAGACCAAGCGTAAAACCAAAGAGCAGTTGGCTATCCTCAAATCGTTTTTTCTACAGTGTCAATGGGCACGGCGTGAGGATTACCATAAATTAGAACAGATCACTGGTTTACCTCGGTCTGAGATTATTCAGTGGTTTGGTGACACACGCTACGCCTTGAAGCATGGGCAACTAAAATGGTTTCGGGACAATGCAGTACCTGGTGCCCCTAGTTTCCAGGACCCAGCAATTCCCACACCATCGCCTTCAACCCGCTCTTTGAATGAATGGGCTGAGACACCACCTCTGCCAGTGCCCCCACCTCCACCGGATATACAGCCCTTGGAGAGGTACTGGGCAGCCCACCAACAGCTACGGGAAAGTGATGTCCCTCAACTGAGTGAGGCGTCAAGGCTTAGCATCCAACAGGTACTGGATTGGTTTGATTCTCGTTTACCTAAGCCAGCCGAGGTGGTGGTTTGTCTAGATGAAGAGGAGGAAGAGGAGGAGGAAGAACTGCCTGAAGATGATGAAGATGAAGAAGAGGAGGAGGAGGAGGAGGATGACAGCGATGATGATGATGTGATCATACAGGACTGAATGGGGGTTATGGGAGGGGCAGTCTTGCTAAAAGACAAACCAACTTAGTAACTGTTTAAACAAAGAAACCACATTTTTAAAATTACCGTGTGGCAAAGAACTGAAAAGTTTTGTGTTTTTTAAGTTGGGGAAAAGGTGGATATTTTGAGGGTGGACCAGGGAGGATGAGCATAAGGCACAAAGTGAGGTGGGGATTGAAGGAGCAGAAATTCAGGCCTTAGCGTCAGTGAAGAGTGCTAAGGATCTTGTCCTTTACCTATGGGCTGGGCAAGGCTCTAGTTCTCGTCTGCTTTTCTTTCCCCTTAGCATACTTCAGGGAGCTTAGTCCCATGCCTGAGGGGGGTTGGACAGGAGAGTAAAGAATTTTGATTCCAGTGCATCCCTAGTCCAGGGTTAGGGAACATTCAGTCCTGCCAAGGCATTAGGGGTGAGTTAATTAAATGACCCAAACAGCAGGCTAATTTTTAAGTTTATAGTTTTGTATGGCCCAAGAGTTATAAATATCCTAATGGTCCTTGGCAGAAAAAAGGTTCCCCACCCCTGGCCTAATCCCACTATGTTTTCCTGGAACATAAGGCTGCCTTGCACCTCTCCTTTTCTCTGAGCACAAGTCCACCCTTAATGCAGCTAAGAATCGCAGTATGTCCCAGTCTCACAAATATTTAAACTCTTCCTCGTACCAACTGTGTTTTACCTGCTTCATCGCTGAGTTGCAGAGGAGGCAGAATGTTTTTTCTGATACGGGGACCACTTTGCCTTGTACCTTTTTATCTCTTTCCAAAATCCCCATTCTCTTCACTATGTCTCAGGGTAAATCTTCCCCATGGAGCTTGTGAAAAAAGTTTAATAACTGGGTGGAGAATAATTTAGACTGGATATTTATTGGAGGTGGGAATTAGGAGAGATGTCTTTTTTAAAAATAGAATTAGGTTACGGAAAGGTATAGGAGAGGGGATGGCTTCTGTTGTTCAGAGGACTGCAGGTAGGCTCCAGGTTTGGTTTTACAAGCCTGACACCCTCCTGCCTAACTCAACAGAGGCTGATTTTTCATCTTCCTGGTGTTGGTTCAATTTTGTATCCGGAAAAGAGACACTTCCTTCTCTTTAAAGGATCTATCTTGAGGGCAGAGGGATCATGGTCTTTAACGGAATTTATTGATGTTTAAGAATGGTTTTCATCAGATGGGTATCAGGTATAATGATATCAATGGGTTAACCATCTAGAAACGAGAGTGGTAGCCCCAAACTGCCAGAATAATAAAAAGGCCAAAAATAAAGTTGTTTCTCTCTCCTCCACTTTGCCACTTCTATGCTTTAGAGATTAATGTAGCCAAAAACATTAAAATTCTGATTTAGTATACATTTTATTTATTTTTGAAGCAGCAAGATATATTGAGGTAAATTAAAAGAACAATAACTTGGCCCTGGCTAGGTAGATCAGTTGGTTAGAGCGTTGTCCTGATACACCAAGGTTACGTGTTCAATTCCCCTTAGTCAGGGTACATACAAGTATCAACCAGTGCATGCATAAGTGAAACAACAAACTGATGTCTCTCTCTCTCAAATCAGTAAGTAAATACTAATAAAAAATAACAACTTTGAAAGGCAGTAGATCAGTATCACTAGGCAGATTGTTTCCTATACCTGCTATATAGCACAGGCTCTTGTTCAGAAGATGAGGTGTATCTGGAAATGCCTTTAAAAATAAATCCAGAATTCCAGAAAGGGTAATGGCATTTTAGTTAATGTACAAGGTCATTCCCAAGACCTATTTATTTCTGGCAGATGCTTGCTATTTTATCTCACCCCCAATATTTTCGTTTAAGGCCTGCCTGCCTGTGGCCTACCCATTAATAAATAATTGATCTCAGTGGTAGTGTTCTTTGCTCATTCCACCGTTCTAGAGCCTGCAATACTAATAAAATTGCAATAGCAATAAAAAGGACGTCTTTATTATCTATGTACCTTAGTAAGCTGAACATCCTGTCTCCAACTATTATCAGACAAAAAGGAAAATAAACATTTAATAATAACTAGGCATAGAGGAAACAATAGACAAACTGAAAAAAGTATAAATTAGGACAGGGAACAGAATTGTTACTTGTTAACATTGGCAATGGGAGAATATATCCAAAACTAGAAAATGAAATTCAGAAGTAAAACATAGTTAATGAGAATATTACCCCCACCCCAAGGATGACAAGAAATGTTTTTATAACCTTTGTTTCAAGTTGTAGGAAAAAAGAAAGCCACATATCTTGTGGAAGAGATGCAATCTTCCTGAAGCACTAGCCTTATATAATACCTAACCACTTTCTAATATAGGGTATACATGGTAAAGATAGAGAGTACAGAATGAAACCAGCCAGGGGTACATTTCCTAAGGCCATCATGCCTAAAGGCTATTGGATGCTAGTCTGTCCTTCCGCAGTATGTATAGATCAGACCTTGAAGATGTTCTATCTGGGAATGGTCCATGCTTCTCTCCCCCTGGCTAATTCCATCTGCCTTTGTTGGTACAGAGTCTGCAGCAGAAGAGAGAAGGCAGATACGGATGTTTATAACCAAAAGGGCAAATAAGGACCTCTCAAGCCATTTTATGAAATTCATTAGGACAGCAAACCACCACCATTGCTTTCTCATAATTCTCTCCATTGCATGATAACTTTCCCAAACTAAGATTTGAGATATCAAAGGCTTTATCGCTACTTATGAAACTGATATTTCAGTGTGATATTATCTGGTGGTGATAAGACTACTATTTTAGAAGACCTGGAACATAATACCCACAGATGATTACCAGGGAGGCAGAATTATGCCTCCAGGGAGGTGGCACTTCCTTAAATAACTCTTTTAAAACTTTGTTAGAGAAATTTAAAACAAAAACACAAAAGTAGAGTAGTATAATGAACTCACAGTACCCATCACCCAATTTCAACAAACAACTCAAGGCCCATTTTTCATTTCTACTCTCTCACTGCACCTCTCCACTATATTATACTAAAGCAAAAACCAGATAGTCATTTAACTTTCTATCCATTAATATTTTAGTATCTCCAAAAGGTAAATTTTTTTTAATTTCATTTTATTTTGTTAATCCTCACCTAGGATATTTTTTCCATTCATTTTTTAGAGAGTGGAAGGGAGAAGGGGAGAGAGAAACATCGATGTGAAAGACACATCGATTGGTTGCCTCCCAACACACCCTGAAGGGCTAGGGATCGAACCTGCAACCAGGGTTTGTGCCCTTGACTGGAATCGAACATGAGACCTCAGACCAATGCTCTAGGGCAAAATCAGCTAGGGCCAGACAGACTATTTTAAAATATATAACCACAATAGCACTATACCTACCAAAAAAACACCTGTTAATAATTCCTTAATATCAAATGTGCAACAGGTATTCAATTTTCTTCAACTTTTTCATAAATGGTTTTTTACAGTTAGGGCCCATATCTTTGTAGAAGGTTTATATATTTCAATTATTTTCTTATCTGAAGGATAATCCCTCCATTTGTGAGGATCTTAGAGCAGGATGTTATTTTCCCAGTTTTGCCTCAGTGTGTAGACCCTAATTTCCTGCTGATGGAAATAAAAGGAACTTTGGAATATGAGAGCAAAATATTTATCTACCTTAGTATGTCCTTGGGGTGACCAGGAGAAAGGACTTAAACATCCTCAAGACCAAAGCCATAAAAATTAACTTAAAAGGCAAGCCTAGACTTTTCATTGAATAGAGCTCCTTAACAAACTTCATTTCCACGCCCCTTTCCCCTCGTTGCCTGGATCAGAAGGATAGTCCCATACATTTATAAAATGTTACTTGTTATCTCAGGAGAAATAAACACAGTTTTCCTAGTTCTAGCAATACCTGTATGCAAAAGATGTATTCCATCAAGAATACTTTTTTTGGTGAAACTTGAGAATGTCAGCTGTGTCTACAAACTTAGTTACTTTGGTCAAGATCTCTCAGTTTAAAGCCATTCGCTACTATGTGACCTAATTTTTTAAACCAGGAAGCTAATCTGATAGTGGGATAGAATCTTTGAAACTGAGACCATTATGGAAAAGTGTGTACATACGGTCACCACACTTGAAACCCATGTCATTCTCCACTGGTTACATTCTACCACCTTAACAGGAGAGCAGAATGAGGTGTCTAATGTGCAGGCCTAACTTTGTGAATTTTTCATACTCAGACAAGTTAGACTAGTCATGGCTCACCTGCAGGGCTGGTAACTGAAAATCAGGAAGACTGACTCGTGCGCTTCTACTCTCCCTCTGACCTGAGGGTTAGAACGGAATGGTGAAAGATAACTTCGTCGAGCAGTTCCTTGGCAGTGTTACTTGTGGATCAGGGTAGTTTTTAATCTGGGAACATTGCTCAGAAGGGAAAAGACTATTTGCTAAGCAATTTAAAAGGGGGCCTGAATCCCCACTATTTAGGGATGGTCCATTCTTTTTCAGTGAGGATGGGGCGGGGACAGAGAGATTTGAGTTTATGCATAGGAAGATGTAGAAACATAAAGGTTTTGGTGAGCTACGGAAGATGACAGCCCTTTTTCAAGAGGACTGGTAGCAGAGGTACCTTTTTGAAAACGATGGGAACAGGATACTGACTTTATCATTCTCATTCAGAACTGAGCGAGCAATGTTCAAACAGGGATCTCAAAAGGGGGGGCAGCAGTTTAATAAATAGCAGAACTTAACTGGTGACAGGATGCGTGCTATTTAGGCAAAATTCAAAGCCTCCCTTCAAGGTGAAGGAAATTGGATAAATTAAAGAATATTAAGGAGTTAAACTGGAGACAATGCTCTTTTGTGAGAAGATCCCCAACTTCTTTTTGCCTTGAAAATTTTCATTTTACTGTATATGTGCCAATGGTTGAAGCTACAATCCTTTAGGGTTGTTATTTCACTTACCTGACTTGTTGGGAGTATTTAACTTACCTGAATTGTTGGGAGTGAGTACTTGTATGTGGCCTAAATCCCTACTATTCAGGGATGGTCTGAAAGGAAATATCCCCAGTTCAGAGGAGGCAGATGAAGTTCTATGGAGGGGAAATAAAAGCATCAGCAGAAAAAAGGAAGGTAAAGGTAAAACACATATGTAAAGAAAGAACCTATACATTTAGGCCAGGGACCCTGCTTGCAAGTGAGAATAAAATTAAGTAATTGAGCCCAGCCAGCATGGCTCAGCGTGGCTGAGCATCGACCTATGAACCAGGAATCATAGTTCAATTCCTGGTCAGGGTATATGCCCGGTTGCAGGCTCAATCTGCTGTGTGGAGTGAGCAGGAGACAGCCAATCAGTAATTCACTCTCTTCATTGATGTTTCACTCTCTTCCTTCCTCTCTGAAATCAATAAAAATATTTTTTAAATCTAAGAAAATTAAGTGTCCCAATGAGCAGATCCCAAGTGAAAGGAAGCAGTGTTACTCACCTGTATGATAGGCTGTGAGTGGAAGCTGGTGAAGGGGTTTCTAGAAAGCATAAAGATGAGCCTGTGAGATAATCCATAGACTGGAGAAGAGATTCAGTTATACTCAGGGCTAGGGGGAAAGAACTAACGATCAAAGATTTTCATATATATATCAAAAAACCAACTTTGGGCCCTGGCCGGTTTGGCTCGGTGGATAGAGCATCGGCCTGCTGACTGAGGGGTCCCAGGTTTGATTCCGGTCAAGGGCATGTGCCTTGGTTGCGGGCACATCCCCAGTAGGAGGTGTGCAGGGGCCAGCTGATCCATGTTTCTCTCTCATGGATGTTTCTAACTTTCTATCCCTCTCCCTTCCTCTCTGTAAAAAAATTAATAAAATTTATTTTAAAAAAACACAACCAACTTTGGTTTTATTGATTTTCTCTATTTTCTATTCCCTAATTCATTAATTTCTGCTTTAATCTTTGGTTCTTTGAAGTGATCAATAAAAATTAATATTTAGTATTTAGTCATACTGTCCAAGAAAAAATAAAGAAGCCTCAAATAACTAAAATCGGAAATTAAAGAGGGACTATTACTGTAAAATTATCATAAATGAATTGGCTAGCCCAGCCAGTGTTGTCAGTAGTTGAGCTTCAACCTATGAACCAAGAAGTCACGATTTGATTACTGGTCAGGACACTTGACTGTGCTGCGGGCTCAACCCCTGTAGGGAACGTGCAGGAGGCAGCCGATCAAAGATTCTCTCATCATTGATGTTTCTATCTCTCCCTCTTCCTTCCTCTCTCTGAAGTCAATAAGAAATATATTTTAAAAAGTAAATTTGCTAAGACATCTACATTTTTCAAAGAGATCAGTATGAAACAATTGAGGAGAGACTTTTGTGAAATTAAAAAAATGGTTATCCTAAGGACATTTGCAAATTTCAAATTGCCTTTTTGGAAAGAAAGGGAAATCTCTGATAAGCATTCTCTAATGCCCTTGAAAATAGTAATAACAGTAGTTTTAAGGGGAAAGAGAAAAGAAAAATTAAAGTGGGTGGAACAAAAATATTACTTCACTGGAAAATATTTATGTTCAATACACAGTGAAGAAGCCCGATATCCTGCAGGCTAACAAAATCAGCATCTAGTTAACCTTCCTTTTAAGCCTAACTTCTACTGCCATCTTGTGGCAATTTAAAAAATCCAAGTCAATTGTTTATTCAAGTTATCCACTTGACTAGATGAGGTTTTCAATGACTTTCTATCACTCAGACCTCTTATTTCCCCCTTAACAATTTGAGAACAGAAATACCATTATTTGAAGAGTAATACTATATGTGTGGCTATCTGGAATCACTGGAACAAACAAAATAAAATGGCATTATATTATACACAGAAAATCAGAAATCTGATGGTGTATGCACAGAATATTTTGTTTTCTGACACCTTTTTTTTTCTCCCCCTCACCAGGATAAGAGTCTCTGGGAGTGCTCCTTCCCTGAACGTCTCTGGCTCCCTGATGGACAAATAATAAACATCCATTAATAAACATACCTTAATTTTCTGGCTTCCATATTCCTTGCTAGTTCTCTGTATCTACACATTGAAGATATTTTGTTCTCCCGGAGTGGGTATCTAGTCCACACTATACTACCTCCAAAATTCATATGACTGACTCTGTTAATTCAGTGCTTGAACATTTCCACTATTTCACCCCTATTTGTTCTCTGCAGCAGCTTCCAACTTCAGATCTGTGCTGCCAAAAGAAAAGTCTAGGATGTCCTAGATAACTTATGCCAAAATCACATAAGTTTAATATTCTTTCCTTAAATCTTTGCTTTCATTTAGCATTAGAAATCTCACACTAGCCTGGTTGGTGTGGCTCAGTGATTGAGCACTGACCTGTGAACCAAGAGGTCACAATTCAATTCCCAGTCAGGGCACATGCCCTGGTTGTGGGCTCAATATCCAGTGTCGGGTGTGCAGGAGCAGCTGATCAATGATTCTTTCTCATCATTGATGTTGCTCGCTCTCTCTTGCCCTCTCCTTTCCTCTCTAAAATCAATAAAAATTAAAAAAATCTCAACCTAGAAAGATAAGGTAACTTTTACTTACTTGTCCCATGCTGCTACTAAAGCCAGCCACTCTATAAGGGATAGATTCCACTGAGGAGGACCGGCTGTATAAGGTGAGACAAAACAAAACAAACCTGGCATTAAGCTTTTGCAGAGACCTAAATTCTCCTTGGTTTCTATGTCAGCCACATCTAGCTTTTTCTTTCATCTTCCAACTTTTGCTAACAGTGTAATGTTGCTATGTAGGCTTCCTACTCACCTGACCACTTGACTGCTATGCTGACAACTGGGTCTTGGAGTAACTAAAAAGGAATAAAGTGCATAATGAAAAGTTTCCATCAATAGTATGCTCTTGCCTAGCTCATTGGTTGCAATTGGGTATCTGGTTGTATGATCTCATTTCATACATAAGGTTAAGGAAATTATAGTCTCTGAGAGGAAACCATCTTCCAAATGGGAAAAAGGTATTCATGTCACACAGATTTTGGGGGGAAAAAAATGTTCTCTACCTGACTGTGTTGGGGAAGTAATGCCCACTGGTCGAGGTGTGGTTGGTCTGCAAGGAAAAAACAGGAGGCAGCTCTAATATCTCTAAGTAGAAATTTCACATTAGAGGATAAATCAAATCATTGTTTTTAGAAGTAATAGCTTTCTCTCTGAAAATAAATTGCTTATTATTATTAGGTATCATCCTAAAATATGGAGTCCAAGTTTCCATATGAGACCCCCCCTGGCTGTCTAACTCCCTAAGTGGAAATTCTTCCCTTTATTGCCCACAATATGATAAGTTTTGAAGCCCTCCTTTCCTTCTTTCTTTCCTCAGTGCCTTACCAAGTACTTTCAACTTTACATATATCTAACCAACTGTCCATTCCTTCATATATCCACCATTCCCCCTCACTCTCTCCATCCCCTCATCCATCTATCCAACAAGCATTTATTTAGTGCTTATATGTCTTGATACTAAGGTTACATAGATACTAGAATATGATTCCTATCTATGAGGGGCTAACAGGTTAGTGGGGGACAAAAAATAATAATAATAAAGCAAGGTTTAAGTGTTATAATGGGCATATCAGAAGTACAGAAATATGAAAGAATACTAGGCTAACTTCTGTGAATACAGGAGCCATGTGTTTTTTAATCCACCAATACAGGGCTAACATTAGAAATATTTAACAATTACCAATTAGAATGACTGGTGATGTATATCCAGCATTTAATAAATAGTGGTCACTTAATGAATATTTATTCCATAAATGAATAATAGAACATCTACTCTAACTAATGAAGTCTTGACAGAAGAAATGACATGGGAGTTGAATTCTGAAGGATGAGTAGAATTTCATAAGATAATGGTTAAGGGGGAACATTACTTTCAAGATTTTACTTCAGCATTTTTCAGTGAGTAACTTTTTCTTGTGGAAGTAAAAGATAAATTCATCAACCATTTCTTTCACCTCAGAGCCCACACAAAAGTTACAACCAAGAGTCAAGAAAGAACAGAAATTTTCAAAGAGGGTAGAATGGGGCCTGATAAAACTGACCTGCTTCCTTGGTACCAACTTGGCGATTCCTGTAAGTGAAAAAAAAAAAGAGTGAAGGAAACTGAAGCTAAAGGGTCTTAATCTGTGTATCTTACTTATTAGATATGTATGCTGCAATGTCTGTTAGCTATGGTTGTTAAGACTTCCAATAGGAGAAAAAAATAGCAGCAGTGTTTCCTTAGGAAAATTTTAGCTTTGGGGGAACAAAATTCTACTTCCTCTTTATAAAAAGACATTGAGAATACTTTAGACTAATATACATGCAGAAATATGGGAGAAAAAGAAAAATGACAGCATTACAATGTGCTATAATAGTTACAGGAGCAGGATCAAGAGGAACATTATATACGGACATTCTTAGGGAGAAACATATGTCTCAGAAATGCAGTTTGAGGCATAAGAAGGGTCCTGAGGTGTCTTGGGGTTCTTGAAGAGAAATTTTAAGTTACAATAGATATCCTATATAAATCCCTAATATGCAAATCAACTGAACAATGGAAAGATTGAATGACGGGTCACTATGATGTGCACTGACCACCAGGGGGCAGATGCTCAATGCAGGAGCTGCCCCCTGGTGGTCAGTGCGCTACCACAGGGGGAGCACCATTCAGCCAGAAGCCAGGCTCATAGCTTCGGAGTGCAGTCCTGGTGGTGGGAGCCTTTGCCACCTCCATGGCAGTGCTAAGGAACAGCAATCCCAGTGGTAAGGAGCAGCAAGCAGGCAGGCAGTAAGGAGCGAGGGGCCCTGACTGCAAGAGGGCACAGGCCTGGCTGAGGGGACCCCCCCAAGTGCATGACTTTTTTGCATTGGGCCTCTAGTCTCTTTTGTAAGAGAGCTTTCCAAATGGTATGTTATAACTCACTGATGTTGAAGGATGGGCTATCAGTATGCTAAATATTGACCCTTATAGCCCTCCAAGGTCTTCTGTAGCCTCATCTATCTACTACAGTGTGCTTGTATACACATTATGAGTTATATATGAAAAAGTTAGGAAACACTATTGTATTCAGTCTGCTAGATAGATGGGAAAAGTAGGAGAGAAAATCATAGTAAGGAAAATCAGTTTCATTCACCTTTAGGATGGCTAGAAATTTCTTTAGTTCTCCATTCTCTTTCCTTAAGATTGACAGCTCTCTAGGTAAAAGATGAAAACAATCCGCTCTAGTAGGTCAGTAGGATAATTATTTTTATTATTATCTAGTCAATGCTTATGGAGAGATGCCTGCCACCATACCCGGTATTCCTCTCAGAGATCTAGTAATTCAGGGAGACAATGGCAGAGTTTTGATGATGAGAAGAATGAGATGGACAAAATAAACAGTCACTTGGTATGATTTCAGGAGTTTACATAGAATTCCATTTCCTCTCTGAATAAACTGATGGCCTGCTGATATCTGAAAATTTCCATCAAGGGCTTCATCTTTTAGCTTAAGAGTTCCAAAATATATCTTCCTAGAGTAAGGTGACCAGATTTTAACATTGGTAAAGCGGGACACCATTGACCGGGGGGGAGGGGGGGTTTCTTTATTATTATTATTACTTAAAAAATAGCAAAGAGTAGTACATATGTCTCTTTCCCCCACCTTGACCTTCCCCCATCCTCCCCTACCCCGACGGGGGGGGGGGGGGGGGGAAGGGGTTCTTAATTAAAAATTTGGTCTATATGGAGCAACAAAAATTTTCATAGAATGCAAAAATAGTATTGTAATATTTTTTAAAATTTTAACGTAAGTACAATTTACAAATATAATAAATTAAAAAATTATGTATAGTCTTATTTTATTCTTTGGCATATTTCTCATTTGAGTGAAATTTTTTTAGTAGATTGCTGTCATTTAAAAGGTCATAAAATTTTCACAAGAATTTGTTAAATTATATTTCACACATAAAATGGCTTTCAAAGTCTCAACACTTAATTGTGATTTTTCTGATGTCCACACTTTATTTACTGTAGAAAAAACACGTTCAGTTGCAGCATTAGTTCCTGGTAAGGACAGCGCGTTATTATTTTAATCCTATATTTCTTTCTAAATAATAATGATACTAACTTGTATTATTTTTCCTCTGAATTTGCCGTAACGTAAGTTGTGTCACTTTCAAGGCCAGCGCTAGACTTTTTTGCCGCCACTATAAAATATAAATAATACGAGTACTGTCTGCTAAATTCAAGAAAATTTATGTATTTATGAAATACATAAATTACTTACCTAAATTATCTGAATAGCTGATTTGTAATGACATCACTTGTTTAACTAGCTTACTAGCACACAGTACGATGTGTATCGTCTGAGAGACAGTTACAAAATGTTTTCGTGGTTGCCAATCCCAAAAAATGCCATTGTTCATTAAGTCCAAACAATGGTGGTCGAATTCTAACAACTGATCAACAAGGCGAACTTTGATAAGCAGTTCTCGATAATCAGTTCTCAACAATTATTTGTTATTATTAAAGTTTAACATTATAAAATTAACAAAAATAATATAAAACTCATATCCTGGCTAAATAGCCACATGGCCACCGAAAACCGTATATTCCCTTCCCGTTCTCCCGCTGTTCCCTAGCTTGTCGTGCATTCTTTCAAAAAATCCATACTTTTTTAAAATGCTGCGGGACGCGGGACAAATTGTTAAAAATCGGGACTGTCCCGCCAAAAGCAGGACGTCTGGTCACCTTATCCTAGAGGTAACATTCTAAATGCTGTCTCTTGTCTTTATCGTTGTGAAAAAACTATATCTGGCCCTAACTGGTCTGGCTCAGTGGATAGAGTGTCAGCCTGCGGAATGAAGGGTCCCAGGTTCGATTCTAATCAAGAGCATGTACCTTGGTTGCGGGCATATCCCCAGTTAAGGGGTGTGCAAGAGGCAGCTGATCGATGTTTCTAACTCTCTATCCCTCTTCCTTCCTCTCTGTAAAAAATCAATAAAAAAATATATATTTTAAAAATATATATTTTAAATTTATATATAAATCAGATATATATTTATCTGATTTCTTTGAAGAAGCAATTTTTGATCAGGGGGAGTAGGAAAGGAAAGCTATAAAGTGAGGAGGACCCCTCGAGGGAAGAAAAATGAAAATAAAATGGAGATTGAGGGAACTAAAAATTCTGTACCTGATTTGCCCAAGATAAGCATAAGTATATGGAGCAATTTCTAGGCTTTGCAACCATAGGATTAAGGGCTATAGCTTCTCTGCAAGAAAAAAGCTCTCTGGTGATTTGATTTGTCACTTACTTGTTCTGGCTGGTCACTGTTTGCCGTGCCTCCTGCATGGCTGCTTCTAACTTTGTAATTCTATGCTTATAAAAGGCAATGAGGAGATCTGTTTGTTTTTTCTGGAAACTCCACACCTATGAAAGAAAACGAGACCTATGACAAATACTCCCATAACTCTTTACTTCTAGCAACAAAGGCATCAACTCATACTTTATTTTTTTTTAATTTTTTTTTATTGATTTCAGAGAGGAAAGGAGAGGGAGAGATAGAAACATCAATTATGAGAATCATTGATTGGCCACTTCCTGCATTCCCCACAACCTGGACATACGGCCTGACCTGGAATCAAGCAAGCTGTGACTTAGTTCACAGGCCGATGTTCAACCACTGAGCCACGCCAGCCAAGCCTCAACTCATAGTTTATTACTGATCATTTTCTTCTGAGCATCTGGCCTAGTTCATGACTCCCCAGAACTAGAGGGTTCAGCATTAGGAAAAAAAAACACAAAAAACACTAAACTTTTCATTTCCAGGACAATGGCCTCCTAACATCTTAAAAAGAATATTCCGACATAGCAGGAGGGCCTTTTAAAAATATAATCTTTTATCTTGAGCAAGAAGAGTGAAACAAACAAACAAAATGTTGGAATTGGTTCTGATCTAACTTATCAGATTAATTCTACATTCCAGACCATGAGTAACCAACTTACTTTCCCTAAGAAACTCATGCAGAGTCATATGCAGGTTGCTTATGCTGCTATAGAAAAGGGCAAAGAGACACTGAAGGGGATTACTTATTCCTGAATTTTATTTTTAGGCATGGAAAAATAATTTTATCTTTTGCCACCGTTTGATAGAGTGATGTGCATATCATGGGGTTATTGAGTCAAATCAAAAGTTAATATTTAGAAAGGGTTTTTGCTTTGTCAAACTCTACTTTTGAATACACAGCAGTATTTATGTATCATCTGCTTCCTAACTACTCGACTAAACCTTTTGTCTAAGGTTCTTCCCTAGATTATGGTATCTTTTTTTTTTTTTTAATCCTCACCTGAGAATATTTTTCTATTGATTTTCAGAGAGAGTGGAAGAGAGAGGGAAAGACAGAGAGAAATATCAATGTGAGAGAAACATATTGATTGGTTCCCTCCTGCATGCACCCTGACCAGGACCCGGCCAGGAAGAAGCCTGCAACCAAGGTATGTGCCCTTGACCAGAATCAAATCTGGGACCCTTCAGGCTGTAGGCAGATGCTCTATCCACTGAGCCAAACTGGCTAGGGCCTTTGATCTAAGTATCTTGTCATAAATCTTTGTTCTTACCTAATTTGCAAGTTGCTTTTACCATTTTCTTTTCTATTCAAAGAAAGTGAAACTAGTTCTAGATAGATAAGAATTAAGTAGTCTATTTTTTAAAATTGATTTCATAGAAGTAAAACATGTTAATTTTAGAAAATTTGAACAGTGCAGGAGTGAAAAAAATTCATTCAGAATTCTGGGAGTTAACTAAAATTGTGGTGGTGGTAGTGGGATGTTGGGGAATAATAGATTTTACAGATAGATGTAATACATAGCTAAAAAACAGTATCCCAAACTCCTAACCTACTCTTTTTTATTCATTTAATTTATTTTTTTGTTAATCCTCACCTGAGGATATTTTCCCATTGATTTTTAGAGAGTGGAAGGGAGGGGCGAAGAAAGAAACATCGGTGTGAGAGAGACACATCAATTGGTTGCCTCCTGAAGAGGTATGTGCCCTTAACCAGAATTGTATCCGGGACCCTTCAGTCTGAGGGCCCAACCTCCATCAACTCAGCCAAACTCCTAACCTCCTCTTGAGGTAAGATTAAGTACCAGGATAGGGTCAAGAAAATCCAAATCCTGCCCTGGACCAGTTCTCCCTTTGAGACTTCCAAGGGTCATACATGCACTGAGAACAGATCCCACTGTGGAACTCCAGGGAGCCAGAATGGAGTACTGAAAGGCCTTTTGCCTAGGCCTAAGGAGGCCTACTTTGCTTACCTATCCCCTCAAAACTCAAACCCAAAAATCTCAGATCTGACCATTCCAAGAAAAACAAAGATCAATCCAGAAAAACAACCACCAGCAAAAAGTGTTAGAGGAGCCCTAGCAGATTTGGCTCAGTGGATAGAGTGTCGGCCTGGGGACTGAAGGGTCTCAGGTTCAATTCTAGTCAAGGGCACACGCCTGGATTTTGGGTCTGATCCCTAGTCGGGGGTGTGCAGGAGGCAGCCGATCAATGATTCTCTCTCATCATTGATGTTTCTCTCTCTCCCTTCCTCTCTGAAATCAAAAACGAAGTAAAAAAAAAAAGTGTTAGAGAAGAGGAACAAGTGGTTTTGCCTGATGCTAGAGTAAAAATGTTTAGTTTATTTCAAATATGTCCACCAGCCCCCAACTGATGGTTCAGTTGGTTGGAGTGTCGTCCCACGCACCAAAAGTTTACAGGTTTGACCCCAATTTGGGGCTCCTATGGGAGGCGGTGGGTCAATGTTTCTCTCTCACATCAGTGTTTCTCTTTCACATCCTCTCTAAAATCAATAAAAGCATAAAAAAAAAAATACATCCAACAAAGAAGATTCTAAACCTAACTCAGTAATGAATCTCAGTATTTAAAATTTTTTAATTGTTAGCAAACTCATTATTATGCCTCATTCAAATCCTTCATCCTCATAAAAAGGTTGTCTTCTTTATTTTCTAAAGGACAAATTTTACTCACTTATAGTTGTTGTTTTTTTAACTTGGGGATTGCCCTAATCAGTTTGGCTTAGTGGATAGAGCATCGGCCTGAGGACCAAAGGGACCCAGGTTTGATTTTGATCAGGGCAAGTACCTCGGTTGCAGGCTCCTCTCCAGTCCTGGCCTAGTCGAGGCTCATGCAGGAGGCAACCAGTCGATGTGTTTCTCTCACATCAATGTTTCTCTCTTTCTTTCCCTCTCTCTTCTACTCTCCCTAAAAATCAATGGAAAAATATCCTCAGGTCATGGTTAACAAAACAAAAACAAACAAACAAACAAACAAAAAACTTGGGTATTGTTTTAATATATTAAAATAAAAAGAACAGATAATAATAAATGTAGTTCTGTTGAAGCTCTAGCTGGCATTGCTCAGTGGTCAGAGTGGTGGCCTACAAACCCAAGGAGGATTCAGGAGGCAACCATTCTCTCTCATACTACTGTTTGTCTCTCTCTCTCTCCCCCACTTGCTTCCTCCCTCTCTTCCACTCTCTCTTAAAAAGCAATAGAAAAAATATCCTCAGGTGAGAATAAAAAAAAATACACACACACACAAAAGTAGATCTGTTGATAACATCTTGATATCTCCAAGTGTTAATTTTTATTTTACTTACTAAGGAAAGTGTTTTAAAACTTCAGTTCTGAATTAGGTCCAGTTAATGGCAGGACATTGGAGAAATCACTGAAAGATACTGAGAGAACCACGGTAATAGAAGCAAAGGGGGAACTCAGCAGTTTATATAAGACATAAGATATTTTGGTCCAATGTGGGTATACATTTCACACTTATTTTTAAAAGGAAATTTTGTTTGTTTATTAAAAGTAATATATATTTAAAATGAATATTAGCTTTACAGACTGTATTTTTTGTGCTAAAGAATGGCTCTCCTACCTCATTTTAAATGTCAGAGTTTTTTTAGTTGAACTTTTTATATTCCTGTCAATCTTAATGTTTTGAACATTTATTAAGAAATTGCTAAGTTTTAGAAATTTACTTTAAAGGTATTTCTACCTCACTTTGACACTCAAAATCTATTAGTTTACCTTTATGTCTTTTGTGAAACTGACTCCTTTGTTCCATAATATCTAAAGGTCTTACTTAGTATTTTAAAATTATATCTCAAGATAATCATACAGTTGAGAAAAGGAAATTTCTCTTTATAGACATATTCCAGCTAAAAAAAAGGAGACAGGAATAACAAAACTAAAATATAAGAATTTTGCCAGCCCTAACCGGTTTGGCTCAGTGGATAGAGCGTCGGTCTGCGGACTGAAGGGTCCCATGTTCGATTCCGGTCAAGGGCATGTACCTTGGTTGCGGGCATATTCCTGGTAGGGGGTGTGCAAGAGGCAGCTGATCGATGTTTCTCTCATCGATGTTTCTAACACTCTATCCCTCTCCTTTCCTCTCTGTAAAAAATCAATAAAATATATTTTTTAAAAAAAGAATTTTGCCACTCCTGGTGCATTATGGACTTATGTGAAGTTCATCAATGGCTACCATCACAAAATGAGAGACAGAAGATCATTATATACCTCTTGATGGAATGCAAAAATACTATCAAGTATTCTTGCCTTCCACCCCCTCAATCAAATGATTGTAGGTAAGCCTAAATCTAACTATTAACTTACTGGAGACACAGAGCACAGACAAGCATATTAAATAATTCCATGAACTAAATCTGCACTATGAACAATTCTGCAGGACAAAAGACCATTTTCTTCAACAATAATAAAAAAACAAATGAGAGAAACTTATAGTTTGAAAAATAAATTAAGAGACATACCAACTGAACTATATAGATCTTACTAAAACTCAATTCAAACAAAGTTTTTTAAACAATATATTTTATTGATTTTTTACAGAGAGGAAGAGAGAGGGATAGTCAGAAACATTGATGAGAGAGAAACATCAATCAGCTGCCTCCTGCACACTCCCCACTGGGTATGTGCCTTGCAATCAAGGTACATGCCCTTGACTGGAATCGAACCTGGGACCCTTGAGTCCGCAGGCCGACATTCTATCCACTGAGCCAAACAGGTTAGGGCCAAACAAAGTTTTAAGATAATTATGAGATGACTGGGGAAATGTGTATGCTGACTGATTAGTTGATAGTATTAGGAAATTATTATTTTAGCATGACATGGTTATATTTAAGGAAAGAGTCTCCATCTTTTAGAGGCATACTCTGAAATATTTATAGATTGAAACTGTATACTATCTAGTTTTGGCTATAAAATAATCTATATGGGGTGGCAGTAGGAATAGGTAGAAGGTTGGCATGAGCTGATCAGTGATAAAGCAGGGTGATGGAACTGGAAATGCTAAGTGAATAGTATGTTGTCCTTGTCCTTTAGTAGCTCATCACCATATAGTAGAAGAGATTAGATGTGTAAACCAATAAATAAAACACCAGGTGGTACGCAGAACAAAGTTATGTATAAAGTACAGAAATAATGATTAAGAGGTAACTATTCAGGCTTCAGAGTATGGAAGTCAGGTATTCTAGGCAGAGTTATGATACTATTCTATATAATAAAACCCTAATATGCAAATCAATGGAACGGCAACCAGTGGTGGTGATTGGGGGAGAGGGGGCATGCCCCGGTCAGCCAGCAGTGCCAGCCGCCAGCCCAGGTGGGTGCTCCCCACCCCCCCATTGCCCCACAGATCAGTCCTGATTGTCGGCCAGGCCTAGGGACCCTCCCCTATATATTGGGAACAGTCTCTTAGATTAAAAAATTAAAACCTCGCAAGGCTACTCTAACACTGAAAAAACAGGATGATGCAGTAAAGGCATGCGTGGACTCTGCTTTGCACATTTTATGGTCAGCCCTAATTCTGTCACTTATAACTGTGTGACAAAGCCAATTACCTAACTTCTCTCTGCTTCAGTTTTTCTACCCATAGGTGGGGAAAATGGTACTACTGCCTCAGAAGGATCACGTTATGTACTACTTTTTATAATCAGGGCAAAAAAATGTAGCTGCCCATACAACAGTGAGATGCCTTTTGCCTGTATGAAAAGTATGGTCACTGATGCATGCAGCATCCTGGATTGCGATAGGAATGTCCAACTGGCAGCCAGACATCCCCCAAGGGCACAGGCTGGGCTGGGGGACACCCCCCCATCCCCCATGCACAAATTTTGCGCACCGGGCCTCTAGTATGGTATGTAAAAGAACTACAAATAATTAAGTCTACTTCATAGATTAGGTAATAAATAAACTACCTAAGAACTTACGTTGGCATATACTAGTAAGATGTGAGATGGTAGTTGTGGATGAGATCTCAGAGGTTAGAAGGAACCAGACCATTGAGGGATCTAGGTGGTACTCTCAAGAGTCTGAAACTTGTGACAGAAAGCCACGAAAGCGTTTTGAAAAGGCAGTTTCACGTTCAGATTTGTAATTGAAATAGATTATTGTGTTGCCCAGAGAGAACAGATGTGAGCAAATAAGAACCCTAAAAATGTATCCTTATCAAAAGTAATTAGATGTCAAAGGTACCCACTCTGGAAGAGGAGAAACAAGATGGCGGCATAGGGTAGACACCGCATATGCAGCTGTGAACAACTATTTCAGAAAAACTGCGAAAAGAACACACGGACACCACACGCACCCACAGGACGGCTGGCTGAGTGAAAATCCTACAACCAGAGAAGAGTCTGAGACTCAGAGCAGCAGCAGAAGCAAAGTACAGAGGTACGGAGGCG
>PVJC01024843.1:0-25219 GCA_004026665.1 Murina feae | reverse complement strand
GCTGTGTTTCGCTAGAGGCAGTTTAATCGGAGCTGAGCTGAAGGGCGCAGCTTCACTTTCGCTCCTGCCGCAATGGAAAGGGCTGTTTACTCAGGTCCGTGAGTGGCGGCCGCCATGTTGGCTGGGCTAATTTGCATACAGCCACTCTGATTGGCTGGTGGGCGTGGCTTACCCTGTCTCGGAGAAACGGTTAATTTTACTATTTCGCTTTTATTAGTTTAGATTTAGTTTGCTTTTATTCATAAATAATGAATTTTTTGAAGATAATTTAGGGGACTCGGACTTTGGAAAAGAAGAAAATAAAAACCATCCATTATTTCATCACCCAAAATAACCACTATGGACATTTTTATGTCTGTCTGAACAGACATTCCTGTATAACACATTGTTTCAATAAAAAAGGGAATCATCATACTTTTTATGCATCCTGTTGTGGGTTTTTTTGCTTATATTTCATTTAAACATTAATTATGCCAATATTTTAACAATTTATTTATTGTTAGACATCTACTTTGCTTATGAGCTATGATAAAGATTCTGATTAGATATGTTATTTATATAAAAAGGCATTAAAATTACAAATACTTATACTGAATTTATGGGATAAAAATACTTCTGACTTTCAAGAGAAAAAGTAAGTCAGTAATAGAGGTTGTTAGATAAAATTTTATTTAACAACACTCATATAGTATTTACTACCTACCAGACACCATCTTAATACTTCACAAAGGTGAATTCACTTATTCCTCCTCATAAGTCTGTGACGTACCTGCCACTACAATCCCCACTTTACAAATGGAAAAATGAGGCACAGAGAGTTTAAGCAATGGGCCTAGTGTTACACAGGTAATAAGTGGCAGAGCTAGTCTGGCATCAGGGTCCCTGCTCTTGACCTTTATAAGGCCTCTGTTGTTTTGTGTGGGTCATCAGAGAAACCGTTTGAGCTATTATTTGGAAAGCATAGTGGTATTCCAGAAAGAGAATTTGGTGGGCACTGGGAAGGATCTGAGAATGGGGTCTTACTCACTATTTTTGAAATCAAAGAAACTTTGTTTTCAGGTCAGGAACAGAATGCCAGGCATCCATTATTTTGTTAGGAGCAACAATGAAAAGCTTTATCTGAAGAAATATCCTGTGAATTTATAAGGAAGCATTCCAAAACATAAACATTCTGCAGAATGTGTTGTGTTTTTTTTTTTGCTTTCTTTCACCATTTTACTGTGAGGTAAATCCAGTTAATATAATCTATAGATATAAAAGGCTAAGTGTCCCCTCGGGAGTTTGACCAGGAGACTGGGAATTCACTTGCTCGCTGTGATGTGCACTGACCACCAAGGGGTGGCACAGAACGAAGGGAGGCCTCAGCGGGCAGCCAGAAGGCCCTGATCAGCCCTGATCGCCAGCCGGGCCTAGGGACCCTATCCATGCACGAATCCATGCACCAGGCATGGTATTGTAACAACTAAGTATAGTGCCAGGTGGGTACTGGTAATGATCAGGAGGAACACTTTATGAAGTATATGATTGTGTAACCACTATCTGAACACCTGAAATGAATGCAAACGATATTGAATGTAAACTGCAATTGGGGGTAGGGGGGAACGGGACCTGTTTACCTTAAAAGCAGCCTTGACACAGGCAACTAAAATCAGCAAAGGACCTGGCTCCCTGTGACAATGAAACACGTTTAGGAGCAACTAAAGGGCTCCAAGAACAGAACTCTTTGCAAGTCTCTAAAATTGCATGGAAGGCAAAGTTAGCAAAAAAGATTAGCTCTGCCCTAACCGGTTTGGTTCAGTGGATAGAGCCCTTGACTCTGATCGATGTTTCTCTCTCATCGATGTTTCTAACTTTCTATCCCTCTCCCTTCCTCTCTGTGGAAAATCAATAAAATACATTTTTAAAAAAAGATTAGTTCTGAGAAAGAACACAGGCCCCTTCTGATCCTCACAGAGGCTGCCCTTCTATGGGGAAGTTTGCTATAGCTCTTTTTTACCTGTTATATTTAGAGGGCCTAGAGTTCTCAATGCTGTTTAAAACCATCAGCGCAACGTGTGAAATATAATTCCGTTAGCAAACCCAGACTGTGATGAGTCAAGAGAAAAGAGAGGAATTTAACCAGGCAATGGAATAGGTGAGGGAGCACAAACAAAATAAATGACCAACAGGAGTAAAGCATCTCATATTTTATCATGTCATATTTCAAATTGTATCATATTGTATCCTATTTTAGAACTCATTCAAAGACCACTTATATTAAATCAGAGGCAACTACAGGAACGTTACATTTGCCGAACTGAAAATATTATTTTGCTAGATTTCATTGAAAGTTTTGTTCAGGGGGAAGACTTGGTTTCCATAATGCCCCATTACATTCCCTTTTGGTCACTCGAGAGGACTGTTCTGGAACTTCACTCTGCTGCTGAGCATGCCGAGGGGGGTTTGACTCTCCACTTGAGAAGGGGCCAGAAAAGGGTTCCTCTCCCACAGAAACGTATCTCCACGGGCAGTTTCTCTTATTCTCCCGTAGTAGCTGCCCTCACTGACCATACAGTTCAGCAAGCCTAATGTAAAGAACCAAGTGATGACAGTCTCAGCTGAAAACCTCTAAATAACCAGATTTAATGATCAATGTAACGTCACTGGGTGGCATAATCTCATTTCTGCCTGCCCAAAGGCATAGTTTGATTACAGGGTAAACATGACCATGAGATAAGCTTAGAGAACCTGTGAAGAGGTCATTGCTTCACATCACTATTTGGGGATTGTCTCTTTAGCACTAAGACAGTTGAAGCAGCATATTCTGACCATTGACCTAGATTTATTCCACAAATCACCTCAAAAACTGACAGAAAACGCGTTTTGAGAACTGGCAAACCGGAACCCATGTATGGGAAGATGGCCAAGAAGGGCCCCACACAGATATTTTCCAAGATGCTTTTACTGCTGTTACTTTGTGAAAAGAAAAAAAGTAAATTGATCCTTCCACTCATTTATTCATTCAATCAGTTATTCAGCAAACACTTATTAAGTGGTCCTATGTACCAGCAGCAGCCAGAGGTCAGACAGATCCCAGCCCTTGTGGCTTTTGGGGGAAGCAGATGCCATCAGAGACATGCTCGTCCTTTTGTGACCAACTTTGCCAAGCTGATCTCTCTGTGAACCAAGCTTGGGTTTTTCTTCCTGTTAGCAGGTCATAGGAAACCACCATGAGGTCATAGGTGTGAACTGAGGAAGATATGCCAGTCAGTGTCATAGCCGGGGGATCCCAGGGTCTTGAGTCATCTTTCCTGCCGCTCCTTTTGCCTTCTGCACCTGCTCGAGCACATGCTCCAGTGTACTGATTCTCTCTTACAATAGATTCCTGCTGGGCCCGCCTAACCTTATATGTTAGCGATTTGAGAGCGCCCAGCTCACGCTGAGCAGTTCTGGCCACAGGATCACTTGATGTCCATGATGAAGTCCTTAGACTATATCAGGACCTGCTAGGAGCTGCATTGGCAACAGAAGTATAGGTTTCTGCAGCTAATGGCACAGCCTTGCTTTGAGAGCCCTAGAGGTCTGCATTGCAATCCTCCCTTGGGGACTTGTCAAAGGACTCATATGGCATCTTTTCTTCTGCAGGTCCCCCTGCTGCCATGGTATCTGCTGGATTGATTGTAGGGCACGAGCAGCAAGGCTGCTTTTACTGAAAGATGCTGCTACAATTCAATGAATTATGAAAAAGGTAATAAATACCCAAAAATGATTATTTTTACATTATTTTACTATATTTTGCTGTTAATCTATGTATCTTGAGATTATGTGTGTCTCCTGTACCTGTATGGTGGAAATATCCTATAACAGTGTACATATAGGAGAGTACATTTCTTCCCAACTCTGTATTCAGTGGTGTCACATTGGTATCTTGAAACTGGCCGCTGTGAGGGTATTTTCACCACACAAATCAGTAATGATACAAATCAGGACTTAATTTTTTGTTTCATTAATTATCTACACTTATTAATTAAGAAAATAATGTGCCCGACCAACATGGCTTCATGGTTGAGCATTGACCTATGAACCAGGAGGTCATGGTTCAATTCCTGGCCTGGATTGCAGGCTCAATCTCCAGTGGGGGGCATGCAGGAGGCAGCCAATCCATGATTCTCTCTCATCATTGATGATTCTCTCTCTCTCTCTCCCTCTCCCTTCCTTTCTGAAACCAATAAAGATATATTTTAAAAACAAAATAATGGTAAAAATGTTAATATTTGTTAAACCTAAAAGTTTATCATTGTTGAATGGTGAATCCATTGAATATAACTAAAAAATTAGGAAATGCTCTTCCAGTTTTTAAAATCATTATCCAGTCCAACATTAAGTCACTCACATTGTTGATGAACCAGTGAAGCTCCCCAATACAACTTCAGTGTTTTATTTTCATCTTCTTTGTCAACAAGCATTCCTGGAAGTACACTTTGGGGAGCTGATGGTTGAATGTTGACCAGTACACCACAGTACACACATGTGCATGTGTGCGCGCACACACACACAGAGTGCAGATATCATCAATATCACCAGTAGAGCTTTCTCAATCTTTTTTAGGTTTGCCTTATATGTACTTTACTGATGGATGTTTAGACAGCAGTCTTTTGCTGCTACAGAACAATGCTACAATGAATCACCTATGAATCATGTGTAAATGTCTTTGTAATTTCAATAGGTATTGCCAAATTGCTACCTAAGAAAAGTTCCATCAATTGATACTCCTACTAGCAATATGTAAGAATGTCTGTTTTTCTCATACCCTCAGCAGTATAGTGTTATCAAATGCTTTGTTTTGACATACCATCATTGTTAATGACTGTTAATAATCCATCTAAGATCTTTTTTAAAAAATATGTATATTTTATTGATTTTTTACGGAGAGGAAGGGAGACAGATAGAAAGTTAGAAACAACGAGAGAGAAACATCAATCAGCTGCCTCCTGCATGCCCTCTACTGGGGATGTGCCCACAACCAAGGTGCATGCCCTTGACCGGAATCGAACCTGGGACCCTTCAGTCTGCAGGCTGACGCTCTATCCACTGAGCCAAATCAGTTAGGGCTCCATCTAAGATCTTTAAATGAAATTTTAGTCAATAGAATGCATTATTACATTTAATAGTAATAATTATCATTTGTTTTAAATGATAGCCTCTAAGTGACTGTTTTTGACCAACAGTTACATTTATTCTTGGAGATACAATGTAGGAAACCAGCTTTCTCAGGACCAGACTGATCATGCCAGGAGTATAAAAACTAGCAACTGAAAATAAATATTTGCAGATAGCCTATCTTGGAAGTAGGAGGTCACAGAACTGTTTTTAAGATTTCTGCTGAGAATTGAATTAGTTAGATAAGTAATTTTGGCTCTTCCACTTCCAAATAAATGTTGGTTTACAAAAGCTTTGTCTATATAGATTCAGTGATTGTGTCACAGTGCTTGACAATCATGTACTAGAGTCCCCTGGGCTCCATGCTACAGAGCTCCCTGGGAAGGTTGGAGGAGAGACCCAGGCAATGGTAGAATTATCTGCTAAGGTGTAGTCAGACCTGTTGTTAAGGAGTTAAAGGATTTTGAACAGAGCCTCCTCCACTTATTCACACATGCATATAAGCTGATGTTTGGGCAGGAAACTGTGTATTCTCATAATTTAACTTCCTTGGTATTTCTCCCTTCTCATTCCTCAGTCCTTAAGACTGGGCTAGAAGAAAGTGCAAAAAGATCAAGACCTGACTGCTCACATTTCATTATCCACATTGCTTATGGGTTGTCATCATTCCCATCATGAATAGGTACCAGTAACTGGCATTAAAAATATCCTACGCGCTCTAAATTCACAAACGTCGGACTTAATCTTTGACTCCTAGCTCACTGCTCAGTAGCTCTGTGACACTGACCTTTTGACCTTCAGTTTCTTCATCTATAAAATGGAGATAATAATAGTTCTAACCTCATAGAGTGATTTTAGGGAAATCACATAATCCATATAAGTTATATAGCTAGTGTTTGACATATACATACTATTACTTAAGATATGTTGTGCATTAATTTTTATAGAAATACAATTGTACATTGTATGCACCCTTATTGAGCAGTGGCCATTCAGTTATTTACAATAGATTTTCTGTTGCCTTTATGAAATCTGAGCCAAAGAACACCACTATATATTACAATTGAGAGAGCATTGGTGAAGTAGGTCTTGACTGAACAGAGCAGGTGAAAGAAGAAAAATAGTGCTTTTCATAGCCATTATAATGAGCTTTATTTCTGTCTGGGTCAGCCACATGATACATTTGAGTTGATCCAGACTTAGTTTTCAGTAACCTTTCCCCCCCCTGAACAAAATTGGAGCTCATGGGCATTTACTATAACATATAACCAGGCCTATTCAATCTCCTAGGAGAAGAAATTTACTAAATGATACACTGGTGTCCTAGAAGAGCCTACTCCACTTAATTCGGTAGGTTCTTTACTTGCATAGAGTAGAATTGGCATTATGGTTCTTTCTGGGATTCTGCATTGGAATCTAGCTGACCTGGGAGTTGGCTATGCATGTAAAACACTTTTCTTTTGACCATAGTTTAATCATACTGAACAGTGGGAAAGAGTTTTGCCATGAAAGCTTACTGTGGCCTAAAGTACATTAAATTCATGGCAGATATAGTGTCTCTCTCTCTCTCTCTCTCTCTCTCTCTCTCACACACTTTTTGTAGAAATGCAACTAAACCTGATTATGAGACATCTTTGAAAAACAGATTTAGTTTAAACGGAGAACTATTTATTGAGAACATAATTATCTGCAAGGCACTATGCTGGGTGGTGTGAATAACAAGGCAAAGAATGTACTGTCCCTGCTCTTTGGAACTCATCATCTAAGGGAACAGACAATCAGTAATAAAATGTGGTGAGTGCTATACTAGTATACAAACTATGTTATAAAAATTCTGAGGAAGCCACTAATTCCTCCAGGGTGGCAGAGAAGAGGGTGCTAAGAAAGACTTTGCAGAAGGGACTTGTTTTTTTTCCAGAAGTGACTTTTGAATTGGATTTTAGAGGATCTCCAAGATTTTTAGAGGCAGAGAGTAGAGAAATAAAGAAACAGCATGCGTAGAGGAAGAGAAGCTCAGTGCGGGGAGATGAAGCTGAGAAGATTTGGGAGGTCCAGGGTATGAGGGGTTAACCATCTTCCTAGAATGTGTGAGTTTTTTTCCTGAAAACAGCAGTGGAATGATTCTTATTGGGGGCTATGACCTGAACACATTTGGTTCAGAGGCGACCATTGCAGCAGCAGTGACTGAGCGTGAGGAGCTAGGAGATCAGCTTGCTGAGGAGGGTTGTGGCCGGGAGGAAGCTAGAATGATAGCTCTGGAGAACATCTAAGGATTAAGTGTGGAAGAGGATCAAGTGGAAGAGGCTTATAAGAAGTGATCTTCTGAATTAAGAGAATCAGGAGACAAGTATAAGGAAGCACAGAAAGAGTGGGGCAAGGATGAGGCATTCCTCAATAGTGTCAACCACTCCACACAGTTCTAGTGGGGAGGAAACAAAAAAGAACCCATTGAATTGGGCAATTAGACTATTTTTAGTGACTCTCTGAGACCAGTTTAAGTAGAATAAGCAGACTGGGAGCTGGAGTCTGTGTCAGACATGGAAAAATATTTATAACGTATGGGAAATTTAAAGATAGGCAGGAGTTGATGTTGGCTCCCTCAAGGAGGGTAGTTTTTAAGAGCAGCTGATGGAAACTATGAGAATTAGGGGATAAAAAAAAAATAGTAATGCCAAAAACCAGACAGATGAGAAACATTTGCAGAATGATGTCATCCTGCCTTCTTGGATGATATCACTTTGTTCCTCAGATGTTTTACCCAGACTGCATGAGTCAACATCTATATTTGGGGTTAAGGAGAATTACCTTTTGTGCTGTGTGCCAATTCAGAAGTCTGCCTGTGGTGGTCTGGTTTAGCTCTGCCAAATTATTTTAGGCTTATGACCTCGCCCACAGCCCATGGTAGTTAATCTGTTTAATATCTCACAGCTTGAATTCCAGCACACTCACTTTAATGCAATGTAATCTTAATTGGATTTCCCCCCTTTCACATTTGGAAAACACTAGGTTTATATGTTTATAAGGACATGCATAGACGACATAAAAAAGCCCAAAGAGGAAATGTCAAAAGCAACCATAAATAGATGTAAGAGATTATGTAAATTCCTGGGCATGACTAGATTAATGGTAATAACTTCTATGAATCAAGTGCTTAGTGTTTGCCAATTTTCAAATATTAGTTATACTTCTCACTGTAGCCCAAAAATGTAGCTATGGTGTCTATATGAAAAAAATTTAAGCAATTTGCCTATGTTCACTCAGGCAGCAAATGAAAGAGAAGGGACTCAAAACCAGACTTGCCCCAAAGCCTGTGGTCTTTAACCACATTATGCTGTCATCTCCAAAATATCATGGGATCATAATTGTAGTAGAAAGGTGAACCAAGTCGTATCAGGTATGTTCACAAGGCATGGCCTAGACTTTCATTTCTGGAAGCTCTTATAAGATAGATGTAAATGACTCATCTAACTTATATTTAGAGGTAAATATTAAACATTGCATGTGGTTGACTAAACTTAATAGTAAGGGATTCTCTGTCTTTGATGGGTGATCGATCAGAGGAAAAGGTGAGAAAGGAAAGAAGAAAGGAGGATTTACACAACAGGAACTATGCCTGAAGGGAAATTGAAACTTAAAGAAGAGCTTGAGATTGGTTCTTATAAGATCTTGAGAAAGCATAACTTTTCTGAAATTTTGAACTGTAGTGATTGTTTCTTTGGCTAAATTACCATGAGAGCACTTACCAGAATTATCTTTCTTTTACACTAAATTCATTTGATCAGCAAGCAAATGTGCAATACTTATTTAGAAAAGAAAAGATGCTCAGTAACTGAATGAGTGAATGTCTGCTTTGCTGTGTGTTTTTGTGTCGTGGTATAGGATTTAAACAGAAGTTAAGGAGAGGGACAGGGAGACATTGATTTGTTTTTTTCTTGCTGGAATGCTGAATAATCAAGTGTCTGATATTTGATATTATTATGGGGCTATTTCCAAATGAAGCACACGAATCGAAGAAGCTATTTTGGGAAGGTCATAGGGATATCGGTACCTTGTAGATTTGTTGTGTCTAAAGATTCCATGGAACAGGGAAGGGAAAACTGATGGAAAAGGAGAATGCTGCTCCTGAATGCCAGCACCTAGCACAATGGCATGTGGGAGGCAACCCACAAACATTTGCTGCACTTTCAATCACTCCACAATCAGTATAAGCCATGTGTCTACAACTCAGCTTTCTGGGATTGCATTTTACTTTATATCCAAATAATACCCTTCGAATCCTCATCCTCCTTGATAACAATGAAATTCTCAAGAGCAGAGGCCAGTCTCCTTTTGCTCAGCATTTTATCCCCAACACTAAAAAGACACTTGGCATATGACAGGTGTTCGATGAATGCTGTCAGGCGAGTGAATGAACTCTGTATCATTAAATATTCTGTCTCCAGGCATTTCTGAGGACACCCAGGTAGTCCTGGTTTTCACTGTCAGCTCAGATCAAGATAGGCCATCATTCTTTGCTGTGTAGCCACTGCTTCTCTTGGCTGCTGTGATCTCCTTTTTAGCTTCTGGATGGCAGCAAGTTGCGGGGGTGTATTTCCTCCCACTGATGAGAGTTCCGGTTGACTCTGGGTTGACTGGGGCCCTCCAAAATTCATGTCTACCCTGACATTGTTTGAAACAGGGTTTTTATTGATGTAATCAAGTTAAGATGAGATCATATTTGGTTAGGGTGGGCCCTAAATCCAATGACAGATGTCTTCATAAAAAAGAGGGAAATTTGGACACAGAGACACAGAGGAAATGCAGAGAAGACATAAGAAGGCTGAGACAGGGATTTAAGTTATGTTGCCACAAGTCCAGGCACACCCACAGTCACTGGCAACCACCAGAGCTATGAAGGGGCAAAGAAGATCCTTCCCATGTACAGAGGGAACGTGACCCTGCCAACACCTTAATTGTGAACATTTAGCCTCTAGAACTCAGTTTGTGATCATTAGCTATGGGAGCTGCCTGCTTCCTGATATCCAGGGCACTGACACCTATCTCTCTTGGCTTCAACCAAAAGAAATGGGGGGAACATCAGTTCACATTCAAAGGATCTCTCTAAGATTATTTCCCATCCCTACTACCATCGAATAAGGCTTTCGCATGTTATGTAAAAATGTTCTACCTGTTTTCTCAATCCCTCCTGTTGGAGCAGGAGAGGGGTGGCCTCAAGACTACAGTATCCCCCAGGCACTCTTTAGGATATTACTGGGTTATACTAGAATATTCTTCATAGCAATACCTGAAATTACCTTGTTCACTCAGTTTTTTATGGACTGAATCATCCCTCCTTAAAAATTTAAGATCCATGAGAACTTGCCTTGTTTCTTTGGTCCATGGCTAAATCTAAAGTTCCCAGGATAATGTCTGAAGCATAGCAAGTGTTCAAAAATCTTACTGACTAAATGAATGAATAGCATTGCCAAAATAGCGTAGTGATGTCAGTTTCCAATATAGAGAGATCTTCATTCTGGAAAGAAACTCTACTTCTCTCCTAGAAAGGGAACACAGTACTGGTAGTGAAGAGTATTTGTTTAATAGGCTATGAAATGAGGACTCAGGAAAATGGCTTTCTACCAACACATTGTGAATAAAGCTAATTCTAAAGGATCTCCTTCCTTTCGTCTGGCCAGCATGGCTCAGTGGTTGAGCATCAACCTATGAACCAGGAGGTCACAGTTCGATTTGCAGTCAGGGACATGCCCAGGTTTTGGGTTCAATCCCCAACGAGTGCAGGAGGCAGCTTATCAGTGATCTCTCATCATTGATGTTTCTATCTTTCTCTCCCTTCCTCTCTGAAATCAATAAAAATATGTTAAAAAAATAAAATGAAGGATCTCTTTTCTCCTAAAAGTGAAGTGTCAACCTATGCACATCCATCCAAACATATCTTGGATTTAAGGCAATATGATATTTTAGTTCAAAGTTTATTGTTCCCTAAAATATCAGGCATGTGAAAATTGTCAAATGATGTGTTAAATATATGCAAATAATTCAAATTAATTATTAACATTCAGACCTGATATGATGCTGAATTTACTAAGCATTCTCCAGAATCTATTCTTGCTTTTGCAGGTAAGAATTTTAAAAGCAATTCTGAATGGAGGGACATTTTTACCCCACAGTGTCTTATAGCATAGGATATCTTACCAGCTCTTAGAGCTCTGGATGCTGGAGTGCTTAAAAAAGACAGAAATAAGATGGTTGGCACTCCTAGTTGACATGGATGGATTCATTAGGAGTTAACATCTTATAAAGAAACCCAATGGGGAGGAGAACCAAGATGGCGGCATGAGGTATATACCTAAATGCACAGCCTCCACACCTACATTATAGAAATACAACTATATAGATAAACGACCATCCTCCAGAACCAAGGGAGGGGAAGCGTTACATCTAGAAGGCAAGAGGAGTGCTTTGAGAAGCTCCCAGTGCGCCCAAACTGAAAGGTGCGGACGCACACGAAACGGAGGCGGAGGCGCGGCGCGTGGCTGTGCGGGTGAAAGGGTGGCAGTGGTGATCGGGTCCGCGTCTTAGAAGATTATAAACTCCCGGGTCCACTGAATGCAACGCGGGCTGTAGGGCAACGGGGCGACGGAAGACCAGTGGCGTTCTAGCACTGCTATTCGCACCGATCGCTGACCTGGAGATTCGGGGACTGAGAATCATGCGCAGACCCCAGGACTTTGAGACGCCAAACCAGGTAGAAACTGCGGCATCAGCAAAGGAGACGCCATTGTGAGTCGCTCCACCCCCCGGTGATTCTGAGACTCTGCGCCACCCCACCTACAACTCCGCCCAAGCTGTGCGCCTGCCTGCCTGCCTACAACATAACATAAGGGTCTGCAGCTAAGACAAAACTCCAATAGATCCAAACTCCAAACAACGAGGAGAAAGGCCTACAGGTCATTCCCCCCTCAGTGATACCTCCCAGTGATAACTACAACAAGACTGTGCACCCAGCCTTCAAAGGCGTACAACAAGAGTGTCCACCCCAGGTGATTGGGGAGGCTGAATCACTGAGCTCTATATAAGACACCTAGCACAGAAAGCCAAAATGCGGAGACTAAGAAACAGATCACAAAAGACAGAAATGGTGGAACGCAAATGACTGGATATAGAGTTCAAAACCACGGTTATCAGGTTTTTCAAGAATTCTCTAGAGACTGCTGATAAATATAGTGAGACCCTCGAGGATATGAAAAAGAACCAGCTAGAAATTAAGCATACACTGACTGAAATAAAGAATAATATACAGAAATTCAACAGCAGACGAGAGGATCGCAAGAATCAAGTTAAATATATGAAATATGAAGAAACAAAACCCACCCAGCCAAAAAAGCCAAAACAAACAAACAAACGAAAAATCAAAAAGTATGAAGATAGTGTAAGGAGTCTCTGGGACAACTTCAAGCGTACCAACATTAGAATTATAGGGGTACCAGAAGAGGAGAAAGAGCAAGATATTGAAAACCTATTTGAAAAAATAATGACAGAAAACTTCCCCCACCTGGTGAAAGAAATAGACTTCCTAGTCCAGGAAGTGCAGAGAACTCCAAACAAAAGGAACCAAAGAAGGACCACACCAAGACATATCATTATTAAAATGCCAAGGGCAAAAGACAAGGAGAGAATCTTAAAGCTGCAAGAGAAAAGAAGTTAGTTACCTACAAGGGGGAACCCATACGACTATCAGCTGATTTCTCAACAGAAACTCTGCAGGCCAGAGGGGAGTGGCAAGAAATATTCAAAGTGATGAACAGCAAGAACCTACAACCAAAATTGCTTTACCCAGCAAGGCTATCATTCAGAATTGAAGGTCAGATAAAGAGCTTCACAGACAAAAAAAAGCTAAAGGAGTTCATCACCACCCAACCAGTATTATATAAAATGCTAAAAGGTATCCTTTGAGAAGAGGATGAAGAAAAAGTAAAGATAAAAATTATGAACAACAAATACATATCTATCAACAAGTGAACCTAAAAATCAAGTGAATAAAAAATCTGATGAACAGAATAAACTGGTGAATAGAATCAGAGGCATAGAAAGGGAGTGGACTGACAATTTTCGGGGGTAAAGGGTGTTGGGGGTGCGAGAAGAGAATGGACAATGATCGTATACCTATGGATGAGGACAGTGGGGATGGGGGGACAGAGGGTGGGGTGGGAAGTGGGAGGAGGGGAGCTATGGGGGGAAAATAGAGGAACAACTGTAATAATCTGAATAATAAAGATAAATTTAAAAAAATAAATAAATAAAAATAAAAATACTTATACTAAAAAAAAAAAAAGAAGAAAGAAACCCAATGGGATACTATGCTGCTGTAAAAAGGAAGGCACTCCTACATTTGCAACAGCATGGATGGAGCTGGAGAGCATTATGCTAAGTGGAATAAGTCAGTCAGAGAAAGATAAATACCACGTGCTCTCACTCATTTGTGGATTATAATGAACAACGTAAACCGATTAACAAAAACTGATGTAGAGACAGAGAAGCACCGATCAGATGCTCAAAACTCAGAGGGAAGGCAGGGGCAGGTGGGGGGAGGGGGGAGAGATCAACCAAAGGACTTGTATGCATACATATAAGCATAAGTGATGGATGTGGACAACAGGGGGTGAGGGTGGGGGCAGGAGTTGGAGGATGAGGGGACATTAGGGGAATAATGTCACATTTGTAATATCTTAATCAATAAAGGGGAAAAAAGAAATCCATTCACTAACTTAGAAAATACATCTCCACTTTGCCTGACATGAATAAGATACATTCAGAGGCACATGAGCTTTTACCTGCCTTTATGTTTTTCTCTAATAAATTTCTGCTTATTGCACCAAAATCAACCTTGTATATTTTTTGGAGAAGTCTTTGAAAAACTGTATCTTCCTAATGAAAAATGATTATTGTATTGCTGAAAACTGGGAAATCATGTACATCAAATATATGTATTTTTCCACAGCATTTTCTAATATTGAGAAATCACCTTAACTAATGATTACGTCACATTACCAAAAATTGAACAAGGGAAAATCAAAGTATGAAGAAGTTAAGTGAAAGAAAGCAATACAATTAACAAAGGAGGAAAAGTCACAAAGACTCTGAATTTAGTTAATAGAAACACACCATTTATTTTATCTAATGACATATAACAAACCATCCTAAAACTTTGTAGCTGAAAGCAATGCTAATTATTTATTTGTTTATGATTTTGCAACTTGGCCAGGAGTTGGTAGGCATAGCTCATCTTTCTGTTCCATTTGACGTTATCCTAGTGGCTCAATTCCTACTAGAGGGCGGAGAACCCACTTTCAAGATTGTTCATTCACATGAATGTCGGCTGCTGCAGGCTAAAGTTGTCATTATCTTCCACGTGGACTCTCTATGTCTGCTTATCCAGACATCATACTAAGAGAGCTGTGGAAATTCATTCAAGGTTCCATAAGACATGGTTTCTATTTTCAAGTAGTTGGCAACCGAGTGGATGTGGGGCAGATGCATAAAAAGATGATGTGCAATGATAGAGGGAACTTGGAGATCAGAGGGAACACAGAGAAAGAGTGTTTCATGTAACTGTGGTTGGGGAGGTAGGGGCCTATAGAGATATTCTAGGGGATGTGCATTCTGGTGTGAGTCTCCAATGATGAGATAAAGTTAGCCAGGAGAAGGGTAAATGGGAGGCAGATGGGATCATGCTATATAGGGATAGCTCCTTAGCAAAAACACCGATTCTAGAAACAGTATGATGCAGGATGGGAAAGCTGTCCATTGTAAAGGGAGAGGAGAGACTGGAAGATAAAGATAGAGTTGTTTGGTTTTTATTATGTGGATCAGAAAAAAACAAATACACAGAAGAAGGGATGCCAATCTTTCCCCCCTTGCCAACAACAGAGAAAATGAGAGAATATCAAGATTTATGGAGTGGTCAGTGGAAGAGGTCTGACGGTGGCCCAGGAGACATGGTTAGAAAGGTTTAAGGAGCATCATGAAAGTATGGTGTCACCAAAGCCAAGGTTGAGAATGTCAGGAAAGAAGTAGCCCTCAGTATTATATTCAGCAGAAAGATCCACTAAAATAAGGAGAAGGAGTGATTATTTCTCAATAGAAGGTCCCCAATCACTCTTGCAAACCATGTTTTGGTGGAGTGGTTTGGACAGAGTTCTGTTGCAAACTACCAACTGAGTCAGAGGTTGAGGAAGCAAAGGCTTCCAGCAAGTGTAGACCATTCTCAAAAGTTTGGATGGGCAGAGGAAGAGAGAGACCTTAAAAGGGAGAAGGAAGGATAGAAGATCAAAAGAAGGTTTTGGGTTTTTAACAATTTTAGTAGGAAACAATTGTTTTCTCCCCAATTTTGAGCAAAGAAAATCAAGCATCACTAAGTGCCTTAAAACTATGCTGGTGCACTGTTTCCTTCTGTTAAAAATATTTTTGATAACCTACACACACACACACACACACACACACACACACACACACGCATGCACACACACACAAAGTCTTTCTTTCATTGGGTCCCACTGGACACGTAAGAAACACAAATGTTATTATGTTTTATTATATTTTACTAGAGGTCTGGTGCATGAAATTTGTGCACTGGGGGTGGGGATCCTTCAGCTTAGCCTCACAATCCAGGATGGCTGGCTCCTAACTGCTTGCCTGCTTGCTTGCCTGATCACCCCTAACTACTCTGCCTGCCTGCCTGCCTCATCGCCCCTAACCACTTGCCTGCCTGCTTCATTGCCCCTAACCATTCTCCTGCCTACCTGATCAACCCTAACTGCTCACCTGCCTGCCTGATTGCTCCTAATCACTTTGCCTGCCTGATCACCCTTAACCTCCCCTGCCTACCTCACTATTGTCTGTGTCCATGGGTTTTGCTTATATGCATATAAATTCTTTGGTTAATCTCTTCTCACCCATTAACCCACTACCATCTTCCCTCTGAGATTCATCATAGTTTTTCATTTAAACAAGATACCGTAATACTCAGGACAGGTGTAAGTTTGGTGCAATGTAAATTGTTAGAGCCCTTCTGTATCAGAACCTTTAAAATTACAATTCTTTAACCTAACAATTCTAAGAATTAAGCTAGTGAAATAATTACAAAATTTCACAAACATTTAAGTACAAGATTCTATTGAATCCTGGAGAAATAATCAAAATATCTACTAATGTAGACTCCTTAATAAGGTATAGTAAATCTATATGCTATAGCCAGTAAACTCATATTTTTCAACAATATTCAATAGCTTGTAATAATGTTTATGAAATAATAAAAATCCAGGCTGTATTTTTTCAGTGTGACCTGAATTTTGTAAAAAAAAAAAAAAAAAAGGAAGCATACACACATTAATATGATATACATTTAAAATTTTCTGAAAATAAAATACATTCAATAATGCAGTAAGATGCTAGTAGTTTTATATCTAGGTGGTTCTATTATGGGTGATTTGTATTTTTTTGTACAGTTTTCTATATTCCTAAATTTTCTTACAGTGACATGCATGGTTTTTAATAATCAGAAAAATGTTAATAATAAAAATGACACTGTATCTGGTGTCTCATTTGTAAATTTTGGTGACCATAGGCCTAAACCCATTAAAATCTGGCTTATTGTCATTCAAACAATAGTATTTGAAGCCTTTTAAAGATCCCCAAAGATCTAAAATGCTATAGTGTCATTCTGTGATTAATGCAGCGGTTCTCAACCTGTAGGTTAGGACCCCTTTGGCGGTCGAATGACCCTTTCACAGGGGTCACCTAAGACCATCCTGCATATCAGATATTTACATTATGATTCATAACAGTAGCAACATTACAGTTATGAAGTAGCAATGAAAATAGTTTTATGGTTGGGTCACAATATGAGGAACTGTATTTAAAGGGCCAGAAGATTGAGAACTACTGGATTAATGCTTTCCCTGAGAGCAATTCAAGCCATACTCCAAGCATTTGGCAAGCAGCCTTTATCGGGGCCAACTTTAGAAAATTTACATTGTCCTAATTAAAAATGGTAGGGCATTGGTATTTCAATTAGTTATGTATACCATGGTCAATTAAAACAAAATCATTATGACATATGTTTGCAGTTACCTCAAAACCAGAGACAAATCAGATGTGGTGGTAGCTTATTGTAAACTAGAGGCCTAGTGCATGAAATTCATGCACGGGTAGGGTCCCTATGCCTGGCCAGTGACCAGGGCCGATTGGGGCCTTCTGGCTGCTGGCCAGGGCCTTCCTTTGTTCTGCGCCGCCCCCTAGTGGTCCATGCACATCATAGCAAGTGGTCAAACTGGTCAGTTGAACTCTCGAGGGGACAATTTGCATATTAGCCTTTTATTATATAGGATGTTGACATATTTTACTTTTATGGGTGGAGTGCTCATGAGTCTGGATATCTTAAAAATGGTGTGAATTTCCTTAGAATCACAGCCACTTCTTGTGTCTGATTATTTTCCTTAATCCTTTAAATTTGGGTGGACATTTTTTCCCCTCAAATTTTATTTCATTTAGAAATCTAAAGTGAGAAAGCATGTGTCTCAATTCTGAGATACACACACACACACACACACACTAGTGGCCCGGTGCACAAAATTCGTGCATGGGGGGGGGGGTGGCCTTCAGCCTGACCTGCACCCTCTCCAATCTGAGACCCCTTGAAGTATGTCCAACTGCCCACAGGGATCGGGCCTAAACCGGCAGTCGGACATCCCTCTCACAATCTGGTACTGCTGGCTCCTAACGAGTTACCTGCCGGCCTGCCTGATTGCCCCTAACCACTCTGCCTACCGGCCTGCTCGCCCCCAACTGACCCCCCTGCCAGCCTGATCACCCCCAACTGCCCTCCCCTCCTGGCCTGATTGCCCCTAACCGTCTCTGACTTGGCCCCACCACCATGGCTTATCCGGAAGGCTCTCGGAAGGTCTCCTGGTCTAATTAGCATACTACCTTTTATTAGTATAGATATATATATACGGATAAGCATGTGTTTCTTGTTTCTGAGCCACATTATCCAGGACAAAGCAAGGGAACGACTTTACTGGAGCCCTGTGCATACAAGTCACTGTGCCAGGTGCTGAGCCAAGGTACCATTCCTTGGCCCCCAAGGCCTGGGATCCCATGTCACCTGGTGGAAGTGTCAGTCTTCAACCTGGAAAGAAGCCTGGCCGGGCCAACAGAAGTTGCTTTGATTCAACCCACCTTTTAATAGCCTGGAATCAGGTCCTGATCTTCTATAAGCCCGGCCCTCCATGGGTTGTGTTGGAAATTACACTCATCCCCAGCTTGAGGCCACTTTGTAGCATTTTTTCACAGACTATCCTACCCTTGAAGATGCCCAGGAACTTTCAGCACCTCCCCAGTTCTAGATGTCTCTCAGGTCTTTGTCCATTAGCTGCTATGCCTGCCACTCTACCCCGTTCGTATTAGTTTCCTATTGTGACTGTAAGAAACTGCCATAAACTTGACAGTTTCAAGACAACCCAGATTTCTTCTCTGATCATTCTGAAGGCCAGACATGCAAAATTTCATTGGGCTAAAGCAAGGTGTCAGCAGGGAAACTGTAGGGGAGAATCTTGCCTGAAGCTTCCAGAGATGAATTTCTTAGCTCACGGACCTTTCTTCAAACTTCAATCTCTACTTCCATCTTTACAGTATGTTCTCTGTTATAAGAATCCTTGTGATTACATTGGGCCCAGTGGGCTAATCCAGGGCCATCTTCCAATTTTAAAATCCTCAATGGAGTCACATCTGCAAAATCCCTTTTGCCATCTAATGGAACAGTCACAGGTTCCAGAGATGAGGATATGGACATCCTAATGTCCATGGGAGTGGGGCAGAGGGACACCATGTAGCCTACCATACCCCTTTATGTTCACCAGTTGCTATGCCATAAGCTCCCTAAATCAACATGCCAGTGCTTCTCAAGCCTGCTTTGTAATAGAATACATATTTGAGGTGGAATTTTTATCCTAGAGTAATAGAACATGAGAGCTGGAAGCAGACCACTTAGCAGGCTCTAGAGTCAGACTGTCTTGATTTCAATCCTGGTCTCTGTCCTTTAACCACTTACAAATCATATGACCCTAGGGAAGTTACTTGATCTAAATCTAGATTCCTGTGCAAAATGACATCTGTCACCTAGAGTTCTTGTGGCAGCTAAATGAGACAATGCTTGTGAAGTGGTGAGTACAGGGCCTGACATATAGAAAAAGAATAACTATTAGCTGATATTAGTATTCTTAGCCTACTTCCTTACTGTACAGGTAAAAACAAGAGGTTTAGAAATGTTCAATAAGTTATCTTTGCCTCATACCCTTGACCTCAGAATCTATAGACGGGAGAACAAGTGAGACACTAGAGCTATGTAAGACTTAAGAAACCCCCTTCCCCTCCCTGCCCAAATGCTGCCACTGTCACTTCGCTAATACAGTCCCCCACACCAGTCCAGACGGTCCTCTGAGCCTTCAGTCCTCCACTTTGGCAAAGTGGCTCCTATCTTCTGTCCTGCTACTCAAATGTGTCTTGGGAAATGCTTGCTGCACTCACAATTAATGTCCCACTACAAATCCTCATTGTTCCTGCCCAGTGGATTTGGATGTCTAAGTTGTATTTCAAAATCAACATGTCCAAGACCAAACTTTTGCGTATATCCACCCCCACCCAACAGCTCCTTGCTGAATGAGGCTTCTCTCAGTGAATGGTGACACCGTTCTCCCAAGTTGTTCAGACACTTTAGTGATTCCTCTATCTCTAACACCTTGTGTTCAACCTGACGGTAAGACTTACAACTTCTTTCAAATCCAATTTCTTCTCACTGTCTCTACTACACTGTCTAAGGCTCCAGCATCTCACATCTGGAGTATTGCCTCCTAGAAACTCTCGTAGCTTTCTTTCTTACCCTCACGATCCTTCTGCAGATGATTTGATAATGTCACTTTCCTCCCCAATGACTTGCAACCAATCGAAACAAAACCGTCGCCTGCAAGACTCTGTGATCTGGCCCCTGCCTACTTCTGTGATCTCATCTTCTACCATATTCCCTTACACCTCTCAAGCCACACTTGCCTTCTTACTTTCTTGGGAACACCCAGGCATAATTCTGCCTCTATACCTTTGTATATGCTCTTTCCTTTGCCTGGAATACTCTTCCCACGAGATAACCTTATGATTTGTGTCCTCACTCCTTGCAGATCTTTGTCAAGTATCAGTTCCTCATAGGGGCCTTTCCTTCCCACCCCACATAAAAAAGCATTCTCCTCACTCTATTTCCTTTGGAGAGCTTATTATTGCATGCCATTGTATTATATGCTGTGTTGTTTATTGGCTTATTATCTCTTATCCACTGGGATAGAAGTTCCATGTTCACCATTGTACTGTAAACACCTAAAACAGCATTTGGTTCATAACTAGCACTTGATACATGTTTTTTAATTTAAAATTAAAAAGCTTCTTATGTTTCCCTATTAGTTTAAAAATGCACGTGTACACAGAGAGTCTTTCTCCCTACCACCCTCCCTGTTTTGGCTTTGGCTCCAGAGACACTGTAGAGTGTGAGACCTCTCAGCTTGGTTAGGATGCTCTGGCAACAAAGGAAGAAGCCCTAAAAGGTCAGCATCCACAACAGAACTTCAATGTATGGGGCACGGAAGTCAGGAGGTCGGAACAAGGTGGCTGCTGTGCTGGCATTGGTGGGCATGTGGTGGGCAGGCTTCCTGTCTCTAAGATGGCTCTCCTGCGGTTCTGGTTAGGTAGTGTTCTACATGGTTTATAAGTATTAATTATCTTAATCTTCCTAATAGTATTATGAGATAGGAACCATTATTATCTTTTCTTAGAGGTGAGGGACAGGTACCCTTCCTAACAGCATGATCTGGAAGCTTCCATCATTACATAATCACCTTCTGTAATTATGCAGAACAATGTACAACAGGTCCTTGTGAATAGATCTGTCTGGTCTCAGCCTAAATATGCTTTCCTGGGCGGGGGGTGAGGGGGAGGGTTGTGAACTCTGCTACTTCTATGCTTGTAAGGTTCCCCCAGTAAACTGTATTTTGCATTTGTGCAGTGTAGCCCTACGGGGCATGTATTCTTGCCTCCTTTGTACAGCAATTAGATATTTCTGTATTGAGTTAGCTTTGTCATTCAAAGAGAAGGCATGACCCCCAAACCAACAGAGTGTCATGAGGGTAATTACTGTATCAATGAAGTTCTCAAAATGTATTTCCAACCACTGGGACTTTGTCTCTCTTCTCTATGCCAGAGCCTCTAACCAGCATTATTCTTCCTGGATGAGTAACTGGCAACAGAGCCTGGGACTTGATTCTAAGACCACCTGTCTCACTCAGTGAACCTTGCTGGAAGTTCTAACTGCTTCGCTTCCCATCTAGGGACCAGAGAACACTAACTTTGCCAGGAGAAAGTGCTATGAGGAAAAGTCAAAACCCCGTCCTTTCTAAAAGACTAATACATCTGAATGAGATACTGCTATTCTTTGTCCTTTCCATATATGCTAGAATCTCCCTTTCTGGAAATTTCTTCCACTAGTTCCATGCCATTTTTGTTGTATTTTTTTCCTCCCACCGTCTTAGAATTTTGCTTGAAATCCTTTATTTTTATTTCATGTAAAAATATGGGGCAAAGAATTCCACATTCCAGATATGCTCCCAACATCTGTTTGCTTCATGGGCCAGTGTATTCTTTTTTTTTTTTTTTTTTAAGATACTAAGTCTTTTTAGAGGTGGTGATGTCATTTCTTGGTTTTTCTGTAGACAGTTTACATTCTTTGGTATTTCTTAGACCCATTTACCATTTCCTATTGGGTGGGACTTTGTCCTGTTGGAATTCTATTTATAGTCTTTTCCCCATTAGTTTAAAAATACACACATATATACACATAGAGTCTTACTTTCTTTCTACCATCCATCCTCTTGCGGTTGTATATTAGCTTTGGTTCCAGAGACATTGTAGAGCGTAAGACCTCTCAGCTTGGTTAGGATGGTCAGGCAACAGGGAAAAAGAGCCTGAAAGGTCATCAGCCACAACAGAACTTTAATGTAGGGGACACAGAAGCCAGGAGGTCAGAACAAGGTGGCTGCTGTGCTAGCCTGTAGTGGGCAAGCTCCCCGTCTCTAGGACGACTCTCCCGGAGTTCTGGTTTGTCACAGCTGCCACAGGTGGGAGAGTGGAAGTCAGGAGGGGAGGTGGGGGCAGTGACTTGGAAGTGGGGCAATATGTAACCCAAATCCAGTCCTGAACAAGTGGTAACTAGATGTTTTACTTTTCTTCTTTTCCTTTCTCTATTCCTCACTTTTCCTCTACTTGAAACTCATACTGCTTCAGTAGCTTTCTTCTCCAATGTAGAGGATGATGCTAGCATGAAAATACACCATTCAAAGAGTAAAATTAAGAATGGCAGCAGGATGTCTGGTGTTGGTCAAGGGTGAAAGTGGCAGCATGGCAGACTGCCTCCTTGAGCTCTGCTCTTCAAGGAAGGTCATGACACTGCTCTGCCTCCCTTCTCTTCTATGAGAGTTCTGACTATTGTAAAGAAATAGGAAGTAGAGGGTGAGAAATACTGTTGGAATACAAGCAAGGTTAGTCACAGGACCCATCTCTGCTTTCTCAAGCCTCTTCCATGGGGAGGCCCTGCTTCTTCCTTTCTTCATATGATGTGTCCACTATGTGCCAAGTATGAGTGCTGGGGATACAGTGGTAGCCAATGCAAAAACAGTCCTTTGTACCAGCAAGAAAAAAATGTAATTGAAGTAATTGCAAGTGTGATAAGTGTTAACCCCAAAGTATATTAAGGACACCAAGGGAACACACAATGAGGGAGCCGATCTGATTCCCTCTGCCTGCAGGCTTAGCCCTGCCTAGGATGTAATCCCTTTTCCATCAGTTATGAATCCTTAGAATTAGACTTGCTAAGAATGTGTAGAATGCTGGATGCCTGGAGTACTCATGCAGACCCACCAGATTACAGCCTTCCCCAGTCATAAACCATGCTAGTCTAGTAAGTTTGGGCTTCAATCTTAGTTGCATTGTCCTGCATTCTAGTTCTTTGCTGGCATTTGGACCTTTTTGTACAGTCCCTCCCTTATAAGACCAAATCCTTTCTCTTGTTATCTTCAGTCATTGACTGAGTTCTGCTAGGACTGGACCGCTCTCCATCCACCTGGCTTTGATTCTAGCCCGTTCCTGGGACTCCATCCTTATACCCCACCCTCCAGATTAGACCAACCCACGATGATTCTGGACCATGGATAGTTTCCAGAGCTAAGTAGGTTGTCCCCTCTGTCCTTATTCTCCTGATTCCTGGTTTCTCCCTTGCTCTGTTTCATTTTGCTGTGACCATGTAGGCTGTGTGACTAAGTCCGGGTTGTGACATTGTTACCCAGAGTGCCCTGGAATTGTTGACAATTGAATACCTGTTGATTTCTTCTTTCTTCTCTGCACACAGTTTAAGTACTGACAATTTAATCAACAAAAATTTTCTGAGAGCTCTCCATGTGCCTGCCACTATTCTGAGCACCAAGGAAATACCAGGGAACAAAGCAAGATTCCTGTCGTAAACATGTCCATTCTGTGTGTGTTCTCTGTGAATATGGATCTTTAAAATCAAACTCACTCTAATGTGAGAGCAATTGGGTCCTTCACTCAAGACACACTGAACTTCCAAACACCCAGATCTCCCCAGCTGAAGGGGCCCAGGTATTGCTTTAATTCCATGCTCCTCACCTTCTCCACTGAAAACGAAACCCCATATAGATGGATCATTTCCAAACCACCCTGCTGGAAGCATGACATCAGTTTCACAAATTGCGTCACCAAGTTTATAAACTACCGACAAATGAGTTTGAGGCTTGGAAATCAAATAAGTGCTCTTTGAGACTTGCAGGCTGGACAACACAAGTTGCTCGTTATTGACACAGAGATTCCAACCTAAGGTTTCTCATTTCAGAGACTTTAACTGAACTATTTAAGGCAACACAAACATTGCTTTTGCTCTGATTAAGTCCTGTTGTAATAATAACATGAATCACTGTTGGTTAAATGGCCCCTTATGTCTCCTTCTAATAGGAGTAAAAGCTTGGTGGCGCTCACACACACACACACACACACACACCACATTTTATGTGGGGTGGCTATAGCCATGAACGTGTGTATAATTGTTATGCAGTTTCACTGTTTTCTTCTGTGTTTTGCCTTTTTTTTCAGTTTCAGAGTTCTCCTATTGACTATCATAATTAAGGAGCAAAGAGAACTATTACCTATCTATCAAGAGCAATTACAATTAAGCAGAATTTTGAAATCAGGCCCTAGGACTGATTACTTCCTTGAGACAAATATCAACGCACACTCTAGCTGAGTAGCAGACACGCTAAAGTCAGAATGGTCTCCCTGGCTCTTCCAGCAAGCACAGGATGTGCCAATGGTATGAGGCAGAGCCCAGCAGACATCAGCTGGGTGGAGTGGATAACTGGCCATGGGGAGTGATGTGAGAAATTCCCAAAAAAGGCACTGGATTGAGAAAGCCCTTCCTCTTTGCTACAGACAGGGGTTGTTTTTATTGGAATTACTGTGAGATAAGTCTCACCGCTCTGATGCTTCTTCCATCTGCCAACATCTCATCTTCTCAGCAAAGGTTAAGGGAAGTTTAATGACTTGGCCAAACTGACAAAATTGAGTATCTGCATTAAGAAAATGCATATTTAGGTCTGGGGTTCAGCAGAGAAATCTGGGCTTTTTCTGTAGATCTAGGAGTCCTCCTTGGCATGGTAATTAGGAAGTGTGGAGGTGGATGAGACAACTGATGGAGAATATTGGAGAGCTGAGGACAGCAGCGTTTAAGCGATAAATACAGACAGTGAGGGGATGTAGCCAGAGAGAAAGAGAAAACCTAAAGGAATTAGATATCATGGAAGCTCAAGGGTGAAACTTATCTGCAGAGTCAAATGTTGCTGGGAAGGCAAGATCCAATTGAATGGCATGGTCTTCAAAGAATCAATAGTTGAAGCCATCCTTCTGCGTCTATATAGATTTA
>PVJC01024842.1:15000-25242 GCA_004026665.1 Murina feae | reverse complement strand
CCTCCATCTTGGCTGGGTTAATTTGCATACAGCCACTCTGATTGGCTGGTGGGCGTGGCCGTGAGCAGAGGCTCAGCCAGCCTAGGCAGGCAGTTGCAACAGAAGCCTTTGGTTTGCTCTAGCTCCATGGCTGTTGGCCTCCATCTTGGCTGGGTTAATTTGCATACAGCCACTCTGATTGGCTGGTGGTAATGGTCAATTTGCATGTTTCTCTTTTATTATATTAGATACCTTTTATGTACATAACTTTGTCTTATTGGACACAAAAAAGTATAGGATGCCTTTTCCTCAAAGGTTAATATAGGTCAACATCATGAAAATAGTACATAATCAAGTGTCACAGTCAGGACTATTTTGGTAAAAATCCAAATGGAGCATACATCCTCATTACTCACACGATTATAAAACACTTTAATTATTTTATTTTTCCATTCTTTTTATTTGTTAGTCACACCCAGTGACTATGCTGGAATTGGAAAATGTTAATTTATTTACATGGATATGTTAACAGTTTAAGTACATGTTACTCATTTCAGACACGGGTCCCTAAGCCATGCAAACTTTCCTTTCCTTCAGAAAAGAGAAGTGTTGAGGACTAGAATACTTGGAAGGCATCCTGGTAGAGATGGTGCTTGACTTGGTACTTGAAGGGCAGGAGTAGTTTGTTTGGGGCAAATAAAAAATTATTGCTTGTCTTTTTGAGAGAGATAGTAGAAAGAAACTAGCTCAAAGGTGGGGTTCTAAAGGATGTATTAAATGTCATTGCTTTTAGAAGTCCATCATCCTTCTTAAACTTGTGATGGATTTCCCCAATATTATTAAGATACACTCCCTTAATCCAGGTCCTCCAAAATGTTGACATTTAATTGAAACATTCTTAATGTTTTTTATATGAAGGGAGAGGAGCCCGTTGAGCTCATTCTAGCAAAGTCATGATTACTAAAAGAATGCTGGATACTTTGTATAGTAGAGATTGGGATAAATTATAATCTTTATGCCCATGGTTGCAGTTGCATGTGTAGGCTAACCAATGTTGTCTGGTGGTTTTTTAAAACTCTTGGGGTTCTTTTATATAAAGAGCCTTGGGAAGTCAATAGAAATAGATTTGGAGATGTTCTTAAATTTTCCCCTGGAACAGTCGCCAAAATGAATAGAACCGGCACTAGCACTGATTTTTTAATGGGTGAAGTCCTATAAAAGTGTTCATTGGCTTTTAGGTCTTTAAATAATGGACTGTGTGTTTGTCCAGTAAAAATGAGGGAGGGATGGGACATCTGTAATAGAATCAACAATAAAAAAAGGAACCTAAAAACATAGCTAGAATTCACCTATTATCTTTTCAAAGATAAGTCCTATTAGATCAGATGGTTTCTTTATTCATTAAGTAGTTCAATGTGAATTGATGGGAAATAGGGCTCAGGACAGAAAAAATACTGCACCCATGTCTTCAGTCCTGGCCAGTGTTGTTCAGTTGATTGGGCATCATCCCATGTACCAAAAAGTTGCTGGTTCAATTCCCAGTCAGGGCACATGTCTGTGTTGCAGGCTGGATCTCCATTGGTGGGCATGCAGAAGGTCACGGGAGGCAGATGATAGATGTTCTGCTCTCACATTGATGGTTCTCCTTCTCTCTCCCTCTCTCTCTCAAAATCAACAAAATGTTTAAACCTTTCATATATTAGGACAGAAAATATGAGAAATGGTAATCGTCCTCTTCTACATAGAAGCTTTATTGCAGCATTAAAAGAAAGTTTTTATCTGTGGAAGATAGAAGAAGCTTTGTTCCTGATGATATTACAATAGTACTTAGTTATACTGATCTTAATGCAAGGATTAATGTAAACTTTGAGTCAAACATCGCCCCAAGATATATAAATGATGTCTAGTAAAAGCTTACTATGGGGACTTTCTCTAGCAAGCCACAAACTAATCTGAGAGCAGTAGTCTACTGTACTTTATGCTAATAAAACTGCTTTGATTTGGGTAACAAAAACAGATGGGTGGATGTGAAGAATTGCCTTCATCCCCTTTGGTTGTGTTAAAACCATCTTTGGACAGTAGAGTGAGTTTTTTCCCTTCCAACTATTATAAGCCACATTCTCATGGAGGATGCTGTCCACTGCTTCAATCTCACAGGTCCTGACACCTCTTTCTCCAACAACCTCACCTCCACTTCACTTTAGTAGCTGCTCCCATAGCAACTACTAGACCTTGTCATCTACTGGAGTTGCTCCCTTTTTTGAAATCCTGAACTCTGAAATTCTCCTTTCACAACCTCTGATCCTTCTATCAGTCCCCAGTCTTTCATGCCCTTGAAATATGTTCTTTGGTCTCATTGGGACTCTTGGTCTTTTGACCTTTCCTTATGTTAGCAGTATATCACTCCCTCCTAACTCCATTCCTATTCCTACCTTGTTTGTACAACCATTTCAACTATACTCTCACAATTATGTTCAGTCATCTCATTCCTTTGACTTCTTATTTTATCTATTTTTCCAATCTCTGGGTAATAATTTCTCTCTCCTTCTCCCTCTCTCTGCCCTTTCCACTCCCTGCCCCCACGTCCTATCTCCCTCTCCTCATCTCCCTCTCTTTTTCTCTCTTCTCCTTCCCTCTCTTCCTTCCTTGTTTATTCTCTCCCTCTCAATTTCTTATTTTGTTGTTGTTCTGGGCTTCATAGAAAAAGAATTTCCTAATCAGGATGATCTGTCTTATTAGGAATTCATGATTTCCAACCTCATCTAGATGAAGAAGTTATTTATAATCCCAGGGCCAGGACTAGAATGGGGTAAGTGAGGTACCCAGAATGCAAAATTTGATGAGGCACCCACTCTTGGAGCTGACCTTGCATTTTACTGACCCTGAGAATGAGTGCCCCCTTAAATTTTGTGCCCCAAGTGCCTCACTGGCCTCACCCTAGACCCAACCCTGACATTAACTCATCTCTAGTTACCTCATTCATGTGCTGATAGGTGTAGCCCTTCTAGCCTTTATCATTGTCCTCGATCTTCCTGTTCACCCACATAGAGAAGTCCTACTTCAGTGAAAATATACTAGTCACCATATTTGAATTTCCTCACATTCTATCCTCCCACCAAACACCCCTAATTATTCAGCTATCTTCTTTCATCCCCTTTGCCTTGGAGATGTTCCATAGCCTTCACCTGTGCCCTGGTCACATTGCTTCATGAACCCTCTAGAATCCTCACCCATTAATTGTCCTCTTCCTCTCTTGCATTGACTTTTTGTAAATATTACTGAGTCTCTCCTTTATTAAAAATAGAGTCCTTTCCCAATGTTATCTTTCTTTGGAGCTAGTCTTAATATCCAATGTCTGTAAAGAATATTCTATACTCTTCCTCATCTTCAATTTGCTGCCTAAGCAGTACAGTATATGTATTTTTAAATCTGACTTCTGCTCCCATCACTATGCTACGTTCTCTGTTAGAGTTCCTGGTTATCTCCCAATGGCACGTTCACTGGTTTTTCTAAGTATTCATCTTATTCAGCTTCTCTGTAGCACTGTCACCTTGACTCTGCTCTCCCTGGTGCCAAAGGCATTCCATTCTGGTTCCCCACTCATCTCTTTGTTGTCTTTTCCTCAATCCCCTTTACTGGCATCTCTCACTTGTCTGATCTTTACTTGCAGCTGGTTCCCAAGTTTTGTGCTGGGTTGTCTTTTTATCTCATATTACATTCTTCCCTGAGAGTGTCTACCTGAGTTCTATTATGTCAGCTACCACCTATACATTTCGTGACGAAACCCATTCATTATTTCTAGCTGAAACTTCCCCATTAAACTCCAGATCTAGTCCTTTAAGCTCAATATTTCCAAAACAAAACTATTTTTTTTCCAAAAAGAAAACCTGTTTTCTTTTGCATATTCTTTTCTCCTTTAGGCCATAACTAAGCAAGTTAGAAATCTCAAAATCATTTTTTAATTTTTCTTTTTAATTCCTTTCATATCCAATCATTTGAATGTCATCAAAATGTTTCTTCAAATCAACCTTTTTCTACCTACTGTTGATATCTTAGTTTAATCCCTTGTTATTGTTTGACTGAACAAATTCAGTAAACCCTAATTGTTCACTTGACCTTGCCTGTAGTCTCTTACCTTTGTATATTTCTAAAATACCAGGTTTGGTATTGTCATTCCCTGATCAAAAATTTTGGTGACTCCCCATTGACTACATGAAACTCAAATCCAAATTCCTCAGTGTGGTATTCAACCTCTTTCACAATCCACCTCTCCAGGCTCCTTTCCTGCCTCCTCCCTTTTATCCATATATTTTCCGGGATTTCAGCCATACTGCTTGCTAGCTGCTTTCTGAACTTGTTTTCATGCCCTAACCTCCTCTTTCTAATCAACTATTTATCCTTCAAGATCTAGCTCAGATGTCACATCTCTCAAGAAGCCTTCTTTCTTTCCTCTACCTTATGAGGACTTCACCCAGTCCTCTATTAAAGCATATACTTATTGTGTTGGAGATAGTGGTACATATTTCAGTTTATTCTACCAGGCTACGAGCTTCTTGATTTTAGGAATGAAGCCTTAGTCATGTTATTAACCCTTGTATCTAATGTGGAACTTTATATATGGTAGGTATTCAAACATATTTCTGGAAAAAAGAATTCTTCCTTTTCTGAACGTAATATAATGGGTGACTTTAAGCAGTTGCTTCTCTTGCTTGGCCTTAGATTTCTCTTCTATAAAAGAAAGGAATTAGACGTGAGGGTCTCAAAATTTACTAATTTCTGTGATTCTGTGCTGGAGTCGATTGGATTTTGGAACTTCCTGGGAGGCAGGAGGGGACATATAAATGAAACATATCAGAAGTCTGCTGAAGCACTACAGAGAAGCAACTTGTGGGGAAAGCAAGGATGAGGTAAGTCATGTAAAAGGGAAGGTAAAATGAGAAAAGCATGAATGAAAGAATAAGATAGGAAACATGTTCCTACTGAATCTCAGGCCTGCAGAATTTTATAATTGATTAGTAAGCATTTCTGGTGTATTTGCTATGTGAAGGCCATAATCCAGCTTGTTGTAGAGACCACAGTACAAGTTTAAGACATGATTACTGCCTCAATGAGCTTGCACTCAAGTTCTTGAGACCTGTAGCTATATGTTTATGATTACATAGGTGCTGGAATGAGTGTTGGATGTTCTCTAAGATGAGAAGAAACAAGTCTTGGGGGGATTGATGGATAGCCTCTTGACCAGAGCATAGCACATACAGTTCTTTTGTATGAATTGCAAAATGATGGCCTTCCTTCTGGTTTTGATAACGGATTTCCTGTTTCCACTCTCCACTGGCCAGGCCTGTCCTGGGCAGATCCTCACAGTTCTGTGTGGAGATGCTGCTCCTTAGTTCCCTTCCCCAGCCAGGGAATTAGAGAGGACAAAATGTGGGCCTTTGGCACCAGAATGCCCATACACTCCATGAGCATCCTTGGTAAGGGGGCCAGCTACCAAAGTACTGGTTCAATTATTTGGGCCTGGTCAGGCATGTGCAAGAGTCACCGGGAGCTTGGATCAGTTTCTCTTGACCTTTCCTACCCTCTTGCCTGAACTTACACATTGTAGAACTTGTTGATTCCAGACCTGCATTCTGATTCCAAAGGGAATGATGATAATAATGGGACCCTCTCTCCATTATCCCTCCCTCTAGTACCAGCTCTGCCGGGCTGGCCTTAGCCTGTCTGGGACTTTACTGCTGCTGCATTGGTAGTGGGGTGTGCCCCCAAAAGTGCCACAGGCTCGGCCATGCCTTTGGTTCTGCTGGACACCCTGGCAGGCCTGGGGCTAGCCAAGGGAAGGGCCACGAAGTGGTCAGACATAGGGACTCAGTGCTCAGTGTCCTGCTGTCTGCCGTGGGTCTGGCAGGTAGGAAAAAGCTTGTGAGTGACAGGAAGGGACTTCTAGTGGACTCAGTGACCTTCCTGGGCTGTCAGGCCTCTCTTCCTTCCTCCTTCTTTGCTCATTTCTCTCCTTCTTCTGGATTTCATTCCCTGGTGAGCTGGCTGGGAATCAGTGGAGGACAAAAGTAATTGAAGTGCTTAAGAGGAATTGTTTCGGGTAGGAGGAGGCAGGGTCAAAAGGAGAACAATTAAGAAGCGATGTGATACAATTGTGCGGAGAAGAATTTAGTATGAATATAATGATCAATTTCCTAATAATTAGCTCTCTTAGACAGCAAAATAGTTCCCCAAGAGACAATGGTGGGAAACCCCATTGCTTGGTCATTTCTAATTAGACTGGAGAAGCACTCGCAGAAAACGCTGCAAAGAAAATCCTCCTTGCTGGGGGATGGGCACATGACCCAGGGGGGTCTCCACTATCTCTCATTTCTGTGATTCATTGATGAGCACATAATTCACCGATTAGTTAGGCAGCCAAACTTTAAGGGGTTTATTGGTTTCTCACCTCACCTCTGGCCCTTTTAAATTGACCAGATCTATTATCTTCAAAGGGAAAATTCAGGGCAGGCAGTGACCTAGGCCAGGGCAGATGCTGCCTCATTCCTACTAACTAAGTTTAAACAGAAAACCCAGCCCCCTTCTTCATCTGCTGTGCAGTGAGTGTGGACAGCTTGAGATTTTACTCGGTGATGTCCCCTCTCCTTATGAGCCTGCTGGGGCCAACCAGCATCCATTTGGTGCTCTGTTGCTTTACCAAGAGCCAATGTCATGTGCTGGTTAAGTGCACTGGCTTTGAGGCCAGCCTGCCCAGGGGTGGTCCTGGCTTGGCTTTTTGATATGTGGCATTGGACCAGTTTATTAAGCTCTTCAGACCTATTTCCTCACCTGAAAATACTTATCTCCTTGGAATATTGTGAGGCTTAAACAACTTAATACTGGGAAACATAGGTCTGTGCTTGTCAGGTTCTTCGGACCACTGCTATGTTGGTGGTTGGTGGCGGTTATTATTACTGAACTAGAATCACTGTTGACGACTGTGTTCTCTTTAGAGCTCCTGACCTTGTCAGCCCTCTCTTTACCTTAGGCTGATACGAGTGGATTGACTGTGCCTCAGGTGTCATTGTGCATTTGAACGTTTGCCTCAGCAAGTGGAGAGACAGCCCCAGCCCTCAAAGGATGCATGATCTTATGTTTGTACGTGAGTGTGTGTGTGTGTGTGTGTGTTAATGGGGTAGCTGACGAGAGCAAGAGCACAGGTAAATTCCTGGAGTGGGAGAGCCCAAGAGATGCTCTCCTATGGGAATACCAAGTGATCTCATCTGATGGGGGCGCAGCAGTGGTCCCAGGAGAAAGCATCGAGCAGGAGGTTGCCAGGAAGCAGGCCTTGAGGACTGGCAGACATGGATCTAAGCACTGGGCTGAAGCCTGCAGTTCACAGAGGAGAGACCAGATGGACCCACGTGATAGTATTGCTGAGAGGCCTCAGATGCCAGATGGGGAACTTCTGTTTCCTTTGGTCGGGAATGGGGATCAGGGGAAGATTTCTGGGCGAGGGAGAACCAGGAGCAGACCTGTGCTTTCTGAAGATCCATCCGCAGAGACATGGAGAAGGCAGAGCCTGGGGATGGTGAAGTCAGGCAGGAGGCCCAGTGCCCTCCATAGCCACTTTTGTGTCCAATCCTGGGCACCCTCCTTGGAGCTCCCAACATGCCCAGTGGCAGGAATCTGGCTAGAGTACACACGGCCGTCTTTGTGACAGCGGCATTCATTCGAACAGGCCACTTGAGCCTCAAAGAAGTTGCCTTCTTCTAAGTTTGCAGAGCCGGTGTGGTCCCAGAACTGTGTGTGATTTTATGGAAATGATGCAGATAGATCCCATTTATTCAGCCTCTCCAATCGAAAGGAACAGAAGCTGACCCAAATGTTATTATTTGGGAACAAGTGGGCATTTGATATATATCCAGTGGAAGATGAGCTCTTTTATGTTCTTGGAAAGAAGAGGTGGCTGAAGTGGTTTGCATAGGAAGGAAGGAAGGAAGGAAGGAAGGAAGGAAGGAAGGAAGGAAGGAAGGAAGGGAGGGAGGGAGGAAGGAAGGGAAGGAGAGAGGGAAGGAGGGAGGGAGGGAACATTTATGGGATACCTATTATGTCCCCCTATACCTTGAACTCTTCTCTGATTTCAAAGCCTATGTTTCCGTGTTCCATGACGGTCCCTCATTAGGTGACTGTGTCAGGAGCAGATGTGCAGCTGGTTTAGTGAAGGTGACCCCAACTTAGTGCTGCCCCGCCTCTCTCCTCTGTCCTATGCGCTGTACTATGCTTGATTCTAATCGAGGTAGTAGAATATATTACTGAAGGATGATGGGTATTAGGTTAAATTTTGTCTCAGGTGTGGTCCCAGGCAGTGCTCGGCTCAGGGCATGGTCACTTTCACTGTGACCTTCCCCCTCCCTCCACTTGGAGCGCCTGCTTCCTGCACTAGTTTTCCTCTCAGGGGCATATAGTGGCGTGTGCAGGACTCCTGAGCTGCTGAATTCCAGCACTGCCGCTCCAGGGAATCCTGCGCCTCAAACTTGCAGCCTGCAGATTGTTGCAGCGAGCACTGCAAGGCATCCACTCCCCGGCTCTGGGATGTCTGTCAGATGTAAGGGGCACAGCTCTAAAATGCCCTTAACTAGACATGTGCCATCACTGCCCTCAGTGACGCCCAGCAGGAATTCAGAACGCCTCTGATTGGAAGAGAAGACATGAGGCTATTTGTTCTCATGTGACGTGTGCTTTTTAAAACTACTTTTCAATTCTAAGATTTTCACTGAGATGTTTTCTCCCCTTTACCTGAAATGGACATGTTCCTGAATATTCCCTCCGCCAAGCATCCTGGAATCCCACCTCTTTCCCATGCTTGTCTTCCTGAACAGGGGGAACATTCCCACCTGCCCTCAATATCTTTGATAAGGTTTTGGTCATTCTCTTTTGCTGTAGAGTTTTTTTTTTAGGGGGAGGGGAGAGTGAGGCTGAACAGGAGGCCCACTTGGAGGGGAGTGGAAGGTTCTGGTGCTAATTGAGGCCATGCATTTTGTACTTGGGTGCCGGCTGGTGAGGCAGATTTAGAGGACTATCGGAAATCTTAGATTAAATACCATTAAAGCCAACTTCTTATACCCCTGCTGTTCAGCGTAAACAGGGGGAGAACAGAGATCGGATGTTCCGGATTCCTGTTTGGGAAAACCATATGGAAAGATCACACGACAGTGAGTCTATAATCAGGGCTTACAGCATGTGGCCCGCGGGGTGCCAGCAGTATTACTGTCCCCCACCACCACCCTGCTCCGGAGGGACAGAGGATTGGGTCTCTGATGAGGAAACTGAGCCCAAGGAAGGAGGTTGTTTCCAAAGGGAGTCCTCAAAGCACGGTTCTCAGAATGCCCTTTCTGTAGTTACTACAGTTATTCACAAAGTGTTTTCATGCCCTGATCCTTATAACAATCCTACAGGAGGCAGGTAGACAGTCTTGTGCATCCTTTTCCAACAGAGGAGACGGCGGCCCCGTAGAGAGGGGCTTGGTGACTTGGCCAGCATGACCAGAGCTCAGAGGTACAGTTTGTGTATTACACAGAGGCTCCGGGCAGCACGAGAGAAGGGCCCAGAATCCAGCCTGTGCTCTGCCCACTATGTGCCTAGGCTTAGGGCTGTGTCTGCTCGAAAAAGGGGCACCTTTCTCTGATTTGCAAGGGTTTGGCCTGGGCCTCCAGTGCCGAGGCTGGCCCCGCCGCTCCTGACTCCCTAGGTAGCCGTGTTCTGCCGCAGCACACTGCCTTGCCTTCATCCCCAATTATATACTGTGGTCCCATGGCCTTGGCATTTCCATGCTCAGAGCAACCCTGTTTAATTCTGTGCTAGCAGAGGGATAATTCTTCTTATTGGACAAGATGGGAATGTGTAGTTGAGTGATGTTCCAGCTCAAGAGGGGTTTATAAGTGGAATTAAAATAAATATAGGGTATTCATCTTGGGGAATATGTGCTAACGTACTTTCAGGGTTTAGAATAGCATCTTTGTAATATGTAGGTGCTTCTGGAATTAATGGTTTCATTTCTGCTGAGCGGAGATCTGTGCATTTATTCAATCAACATGTAACAAGACATCTGAAGAACTCCTACATCTGCTTCAGATACAGTGATAACAGGCCTGCTCTCAAGGAGCTCTCAGTCTAATATGAGAATTAGAAAGAAAATGACAGTTCCGGCATAAGTACAGTACCTGAGAAGGCTGTATGAGGGTGGGCCAGTGAGAAAGGGCAGGAGGCAGAGATAGAGCAGTGACA
>PVJC01024842.1:0-12500 GCA_004026665.1 Murina feae | reverse complement strand
TCTGTAGCCACCCCTGGGAGCTGAGCTCCCCATAGCGAGCTTGCAGGGGCCTTACGAGTTTAGCTGTTCTGCAAGTGGCACCGATGTTAGAGTCTAAACAGACGGTGTGACCTTCAGAGATTAATCAGTTAAAACGTCCCTTATGAAGCTGTTTTAGATTATTCTTGACAGTAGCTGTTTTTGACAGGAGAAGGTCAGAATCAAAGTCCTTTTTCAACCATTGTAGGACACACGTCTGCATCAAATGTAGCAAACATGCAGAAATCATTGAGGAGAGGTACGGGCGTTGTTTCTTAACTCCCCATTTTCATGCTTTCCTTTAAAGCAGAGACATTTGGAACATGACAAATGCGGAAAAATGTTTTCCACCTGTATGCCCAAGCCTATCTGTGGAGACACATAATACCCCTGTGGGTAGAGTCTCTAACATATTTGAACATTCCCCTCTTTGATGTTGAACCACGGGTCTTAAGTGCGCTCCCCACAGTCCACTTTTACTCTGCGAGTCAAATTGAAGTTCTTGAAAAAGGGCCGAAGGCTTTGCTGGCGTGTGAATGTGCTCTCATTCTGTAAGAAAGAGTCACCCAATCAGGGCATTGTGTTTCCGTTTCTTTCATGCAATAAGTCATTTTCTGGCAATTGCTGTTTGCTTTTGAAAGCCGGAAGAGTCAATTTGGGGCTTAAGGGGCTGGAGGGGAAGCCCCCCGACTGCTGGCAATTGCTTCTTCCTCCAGGTGAGTTTCAAGCTATTGTCCAGACAAGAGAATGTCGGGTGAGTCTGGCCTGATGTAGGGGATTCCCTTCTTCAAACACACATCATATCGTTTCCTATAATTCAGTGGGAGGAATCCAATTGCATAATATTTTTAAAAACACAAATAGAACTCAGTCCCTTTTATCAGGGATTGTTTCAGAATTGATTTATTTTGAGGAAATAATGCATTAGCAGTGTTTTCCCTCGGACATCTGCGCTTTTCTTTTTTAAAGTATAAGACTTCGCTTCTGTTTGGGGATAGGGATGAGTGAGGACTGCCACTACCATGCTTTCCTTTTGGAAACCAAGCACCAAAAGTCCCATCACCTTGGGCACATTGCAAGGAAACAGTGGCGACATTTTTAAGAAAATGTGAACATGGTTTTGACTTTGATATTAGAGGCCAGAGATCCTGAAGTGAAATAAACTTCTAATCCTTCACCTGCTTGTGGACCCACTCAGGAGGTACAGAAGCCCAAAGGGAGATACCTTCCCAGCATGTCTTCTCCATCCCAGGGAGATGTTGGACAGGAAAGAATCGTCCTTTAAGCCCCTGGAGTCTCGAATCCCTCTCAGAAGTAAAATCAGTCAGTTTTTCAAACATGGATATCTATTGGAGTGCCTGCATCTGTGCTGATGTTGGTGGCTTGTAAGTATTGTTTCCTCTAATCAAAGCCTGTGTCTAGGTTAAGAGACACAATACAAGTCAACAAGATAGTAGAGTTATTCCCTCAATTCCTTTCATGTAGGGAATTCTTACATTTGGAGAACCTGATCATAGGTCCAATTAAGGTAGGCGGTTGAGGTCTTCCTTTCTATTTCCATCCTTCTGATATTTACTGAGTGACCACCAAGTGCCTAACGCTCTGCCAGATACTGAGGAAGATGCTCCCAAGTATAAAATACTTGCTTTAAAAATGTTGTTTAATTAGAAACTCATATATGCAAAAGTTGAATACCAATGCAAGGCAGGTTAAGAGCCACACACCACAAATGTTCTAAGGATACACAAGAAAGAGATCCTAATTATAAGGTCAAGAAGACAGTTATTTTTAGCTGCCTGCTGATCAGATTATTCTCCAAGTCTTCTTTACAGTCATCCAGTTGAAAAAAAAAAGAAAAAAAAGGAAAAAGATCTTAAGGTTGGATAGCAGGTTAAGAAGAAATGCTAATGCCCAAACTGGTTTGGCTCAGTGGATAGAACGTCGGCCTGCGGACTGAAGGGTCCCGGGTTCGATTCTGGTCAAGGGCATGTATCTTGGTTGCGGGCACATCTCCAGTGGGAGGTGTGCAGGAGGCAGCTGATCGATGTTTCTCTCTCATTGATGTTTCTAACTCTCTATCCCTCTCTGTAAAAAATCAGTAAAATATATTAAAAAAAGAAGTAATGCTAATGAGCCCACGACGATAAATTGCAATAAAATCCCAGCAACAATACTAGGGGCCATTTTAAGCTCGTAATCTATGCTTGATAGTGCGCACGGAGTGATTTCCATGCACTTGATCCAACTTCATCTTCAGTACAACCTACTTGTATTATTCTGTTTTACAAATGAGGACAATAAGATTCAGAATGAATTAACTTGCCTAAATAGTAAGTGGCAGAGTTGGGATTCACACCAGATCTGTGAATCCCAGAGTCATGACCTGAATGGCCAGTGTACACTGCCTGGGTTCAATCTCATGCGGCCTGGGTTGTTATAGCTCAGAGGAGAGCTAGCCTCCCTAGCTCTGTGGCTCTTAAGCGTTGCACATCTGGGATTGTGCACAAGGTAAGAGCATAGAGATGCTGGTACAAATCCATCTCCCATGGGACAAGACCACCAGCTTGTCTCTTCTAGGTGGTGGGTTTGAGGAAAGAGCTGAATGATAATTTAGTGACCATAGTATATGGCACACTGAACTTGATTTAGGGAGAAATGGGGGTACCAAAGGGGACAAAGACAAGAACCTAAGGCCAGAATGTTTGTCAATGGAGTTGTAGCTTCTTGGTGGAAACAGAGAGATTGGGGATTTTTACAGAGTCCCTAAGAGGCCATTGGGATTTGAGTCTCAGCAGTCACTGTGGCTTCTACCAACTATCTGGGAAAATAATTGCTAATCAGTGAGCTGCCAGCCAATTGTTTAATTTCCCCTTAGGCTAATTGGACTCTGATCATAAACACCCAAACCAGTGCTCTCTGACAAAGGATGCTTGTGAGCTCAGTGCTGGGATGAGCCACACTTTGTAATGATGGTGTCTAAAAGGTGTGAGTGAGGAAGGTCAGGAGGAGATGACACTTTACCATTGATTTGAGGCAACTATTATCTTCAATTGCTGCCTCTACTGTTTCTCAGGGGTTGGTGGGGCTGTCAGGGGCCTCAAAGAGAGTTGCTGTGACCTTCTTTCTGCTCCTGGAAATTCCTATGAGTCCTATTCATGGTTGGGTTTTCTGGGCTCTTGAAAACAACTTCTTGACAAAGGAACTTGCCAATTTTCAGCAAGCACGTCCAACACCCAGTACAGAAATAAATATAAATCCAAGCCAACAATTAGAAAGATCTGATCAAGAGTTTAATGTGTGGCCGGAACTGGGAGGATGACTTCAGGTGGTAGAACAGCTGAGCAAGTTACTTGACCTTTGTGAGTCTCAGTTTTGTCTTCTGAAGAACAGGGTTAGTATTGCCTGCCTGTCAGGCCCATTGGGACTGTTAAATAAGACAATTCATGTAAAGCTCCTGCTGTCAGCTTAGGGAAATCCCTCTGGAAACAGGTTTCTTTTAGTTTCCCGATGAGAAGATCCACCAAGTCCAGAGCTGTAATCCCATGGCCAATTCTTGGTTCTCTCCCTGAGTTTATTTTTAGGAGCAGGAACATGGTTCACATAAAGACATCACATGGTATTATCAGGAGAGCTGCCCATTACTTTTCAAGAAGTTTTAAAATCTGTTTAGTTAAGCATGGTGTTCCTAGATGTGGATCCTTGGCTTCTGTTTCTTTATTCAGAGTCCAAATATCTATCCAGTGTCCTCTTATAGGTCAACTTGGCCCCTCAGCTTGTTTGTCCACTTCCTTTTGTGGGCACGTACCAATGTTTCTGCACCTGCAGTGCTACCACAGTCTTCTACTATCCATACCTCTGCAAGGCCCATTGACACTCCTGCTACCCTGAGCCCTGGGCATCCATCCTGACTTATGAAAAGCAAGACAGTGGGTTAGATTAAGACTCCCCTGCCTTTCTCTTGGATTCATTATAGGCTCTAGTGAGAACAGGCAGTTAATATGTGGAGGTACTAGGCTTAAAACATTGAGTATGCATGTACATACAATTTCTCTACACTTTAAAAATGCATATGAATGTAACATCCGTTGCTCATAATGAACAAAATGTCCAAAGTCGTGCTTAAAATACACTTCGAACAAACAGAAATTGCATCTGGAAACATGGTTAGTGGGAAGTACAACTGTTTGGAGGAGTTTAATTTTTTTTCCCCTTTTCCTAAGCAAATGCTTGAAAAGTTCATTTTATATCAGAACAGCTTTTCCTCGAACCTGCTTTAAAGTTAATTATCAAAAGCTTGCATCTTCTATCTCTTGCCTATGGATCCCTGCTGGGTTTGTTGTTTAGCTTTCCTTGGGAAAGAGTCTCCCTATAGAAGATCATCTCCATGATGTCACAGTCCAGGGACTCTAACCATCCTAGCTAATCAGCTTAGAACATCAGTACCTCCTTAATGTGGGATTTGGGACCTCTGGATGCAGGGCGAGGAGCTGAACTAGTCTGCAAGCACATCACTTTATTTCTTTTGCTTTAAGCAAGAATAATTTGCCTTTTTTTCTCTCTCATCTTTCTCCCTTGTTGTTTTGCCCCTGAAAACTGTGCAGCAAAAGCAACCTCCAGGGTGGACACTAAATCTTCTGATGCAGGCAGAGCAGTGATAACATCTGAACTGAGGGTGCTTTTCCAGGGCATGCTTGACAGATGTAGCAGGGCCTTTTAGGATTTAGTGCTGGAGCATATCTATTACCCGCGCTGCAGCACAGCTTGGCAGGAGCTGTGTGGTAATCTCCCATGAATTCTGTCTGACTTATCAGAGCGTCGGAGCAGGTTGCTGTAGGACACAGAGGCTCTGCAGCCAGTTGGGGAAAGACAGACCTTCCGCTGGAAGCTCTTTGAACTCCCTTCTCTGGGCATGTTTCCCAGGTGGGCTTCTCCTTGCCCTGGAACATATCATCCCCTAGCCCCTTTTGCTTTTGGAGAAATCATGTTGAATTTGCTTTCACCCCACTGGCTTCTGAGTGTACAGTTTCAAGAGACCAAATTTAATTTCTAATATGGCTAATAGGGCCAAAGTGATTGCTTTAATGCAGTGGCAGCCTGCCTGAGTCTCTGACAGGGGGAAGTAAATATGGGTTTGTTGTCTAGATGAGCTCATCTAAGATTTCTTCCTTCCTTCCCTTTCTCCCTCCATCATCCCTCCCTTCCTCCCTTTCTCCCTTTCTTCCCTTTTTCTCATTCTCCTTGTCTTCCTGCCATTCCTGCCTTCCTTCCCTCTCTTCTCTCTCTCTCTCTCTCTCTCTCTCTCTCTCTCTCTCTCTCCTCTTTTCTCTTCATCTCTGCCTCTGATGGAGGCCTAACTTCTCTATAGGCACAGCCAAATGGTCCCCTCACCCAGATTCTGTCCCAGGAGTTTCATTTGGTTCTACCGGAAATGTGCTATTGGACAGCTCTGTCCTCCTCAGCTCTCTAACAATTACCTTGGCACTTTATAAAAATACCAAGATTGATCACAAACACCAAATTGTTTAGATCACAGATTAAAGTTTAATTTTGGAGTTTTGCTGTAGGGTTAGAATTAGCTTCAGCGTGTGCGTTGCATAGGAGGTGCTATAATTTGTTTTAAGGATAAGGCCTTCGGGCAGCTGTGCATAAAATGAGCCCGATTCCTTATTCCCACGGTTGATTTTTGAATGGGAGTGCAATTAGAATTTTTTCACCCAGAAGCACATACGGTCAGAGCAAAGATAATACCTTGAATGCGCACAGCCTAGGAGACCTCTCCTGGAAATGTATTTATTGTTCACCAAGTCCTAATGCACAGGGACCCATGCTTTCCTTAACAACAGTGAACTCACCCATTGATTTGAAGTCTGGTGTGTTTGCAGAGACTCTTGCAGTGTCCTTGTTATTATCAAGTGAGACTTCAGAGGTGAATTTGAATGTCACTTATAGATATGTGCCACCTGTCATTTTTCTTAGCAGAATAGATCCTACATAAACCATACTCTGGTAAAGCAGTGGTCTCTGTGTATCCTCAAAGGCTGCAGAGAGTTTCCTGCCAGGCCAGGGAGTCCTGCTACCGAGTGGCACCAACAGCGACCTCCTTTGTAGAATGATATGCCGATGATATTTTTTCGAGTAATGATGCTGATCACAAATGCCTCCACGGGAGGAATGTTGGAGTCAGTGTCCACAGAATACTCATTTCACTTAGTGAGCTCATCTGGATACACTGGTCCCTGGAAACAGGAATCTGGCTTCACTGACTGGGCAGTGCATGGGGCTGGGACAGCCCCTTAGGCTCTGAATGAAAGTGGGGGCTTACACACATCCGCTGAAGAAAATTCTAAGAAGCATCTATCTATTCATCTGCCCTCCCTTTCTCTTTCTCTCTTTAATGTATTTATTTTAAAGAGTCATAAGAGTCTATGGTCTTTGAGGAAAGTTTTTTCCTAGAAATCAAGATGTTAAAATATGTTAATTTAGGGTTTCCAAAATTGAAAGGCTGTAGACATTTTTTGGGGGAAGAAACTCATTTCACTGAGGCATATGGTTTGAGTAATATGTAACATCCTGCTTTATGCTTTTGTTGTCCTAAAATATACCTTATAGACTATTGGATGTCAGTTTCTGAAGAAAGTTTAAGACCATCAATTGAACAATCACCTTTCCTTACTCCTACATCCTCCTCACACCCACCTCAGCACATTTATCAAGCTGGGTTTTATTTTCTATCAGACAGTATGTTGAACACATATTTTGGTTATGAAACTAAAGGTACTATAAGGATAGAAGGTGCTTTATTTATAACCAGATCTAGAGAACACAAATTCGCACCAAGCTTCCTTTGTTAAGCACAAAGACACTCAAAGTAAATGGCCATGAAGACATTTTTGGCTCTCATATATATATATATAATGGGGTGATGTGTGGATAATTTAGCCAAACAGGCAGTCCATGTATTAAAACACAGGCTGGTTGTTGACCAGCTAACTTAGTCCAAATGTTCCGGTCGGTAGTGCAGTAGAACAAATAGGAAGAGTTGGTGTAGCATTTGAGCCAGAGAACGCATGGCCTAGGCAACTCCACACACAGGCTGTCCCAGAGGCTAACATTTTTTTTGTGGGCTGCATCCCTGCTCCTTTGGAGATGCTGAAATAGATGAGAAGGTGGGAGTGAGTCAACTGAAGACCTTCATGTTATTGCTACTTTTCCCTGGAAATTAAAACTCAAAGGCACTTTTTTCACTTTTGAAAAGCTATTCCCACAAGGTCCCACTCCTTTATGCAGCCATTCCTAATAATCCCAACTCCCGTGGTACTTACACCCTTTCCAGTTTGTCCTAGAATTCACAATATATCAAGCCTACTAGCATCTGATTATTTATATTAAAAAAAGTTCGTGTGAATACACACTTGCACATTTTCCTATTTGCAAACTTGAAGTCACATTTAAAAAAATAAACTGTTTTTGTTTTTAATTAAAATTTTTTTTTTTTTTTACTTAAGAACATACTTTGGATATCTTTCCATGTCAACAAATACTATTCTACAGTGTCATTCTTACTGGCCACAGCGCCCTAGTGTTTGACTACAACAAAGATAACTTAACCAGTCTCCCCAATGTTGGAGATTTGGTAAATTTAATTTTTGCCTTTGATCCATAGTTTCTATACCACACATCACCGTGGCTAAATCTTTGTGTACTTGAATTATTTCTGTAGAATTACTTTCTACAATTAGAATACCTGAATGCTTTTCAACAAGTCTGACCAATTGTCCAACAGGATGATTCTTCCAATTTATACCCCTACCAGTTGTTACGTATGCGTTTGTCTTTACACTCTCCACAGTGTCATTTTAAAAAATATTAAGTAATAATTTGATAGGTGAAAACTGGTTTTATTGTTTGGTTTGCATCTCCTTGAATTATTTTAGTTTTTTCTTAGAATCTGTATTTGGTGTCATTCTCCTGTTGTTCTGATTTGCATGAGGATGTTAGTTTTTAACTCCTGGGGACAGCGACTCTGTTTTCTGCTTCTTCAAATAGGAAGCACATCACTGAGATGTGATAGGGACTCTGTGAATTTTTATTCAATTCAATGCATTTGAAATGAGAGAAAAGATTGAATCCCACATCTCTTTCATAGTATTCAAGTTCAGGAATTGGGGAGAAATTTGGGAGCAGGATTAAAAGTGAGTGAACTTCAATTAGAAATTAGAAAAATTTAAGAAATGAAACAAAATCCAAGTTGAAAGGATGTATTTTAATACAATCTCTTGTATATTACTAGTGGTACAACTGCTTTGGAAAATAATTTGGTCCTACCTCATAAGGTGAACATTTTTGCTTATCCAATGATGTAGTGAACCCACTTCTAGATAAACTCTTGCACATATTAAAAATTTTCAAGTTCCCTTCTCGGACAAGCAAAAAACATGAATATTACTTGAATGCCTGTCATTGAGAAAATGGATAAACACAGTCTGTTATATAGTAAAATACAATATATGTAATAACATGAATAGATTTTGCAAAACAATACTGAATAGAACTAATAAGTTTCAGAAAACCACACATTGGCATGATACAACTTTCAAGAACATACACAGCAAGCTTAAGCTTACAAGCATTTGTAGTAAAACCACACTTTAAAAAAGCAGTAAAAAATGAGGACTGCCATTACATCTGGAGGAAGAAAGGAAGATGGAGAAAGGAGAGGAGAGATCAATGCGAGTAGGTGCAGGTTAATCATAATGTTCTATTTTTTAGTTGGATGGCCATTAACAAATATTATGCTTAGCTTTTTAAGTTACCTGTGGGTTATTTGTAATTTTGATTGTTTCAGGTAATATGTTTAAAAGATAATACAAAGGAAAAGATAATGAAAGTAAAAGGAAATGCTGGAAGCAAGAGGGCACTTTCTTAAGTCTTCTCACAGAAAAGCTCTGGCTTTTTGCTTTGCTGTAGTTTCTTAGTTGTTATGCTTGCTTATTTCCTAAAGTCCGACTCCTAAAACTTTCTTTCTAAATCATTGGCGAAAGTGCTTATTAATGGACATTTGTGCTCCTACCTCCTTCCTGTCTTATGATTTCTCATCTAGCGAACATCGCTGGGTAGATTGGCGTAATGGGCTGGAATAACTTGCTTGGTCACTGGTGTCTTCCTGGCCCGGCTAGCACTGTTCTCAGTCACTGTGCAGGCCGAATGGGTGACTTTTGGAAGTCACAGTGACAAAGTTATTTTCTGGTTGAAAAAAAGTTTTAAATTTGATTTATATGCTACTTTTTTTTTTTTTTTTTACCTGCCCTCAATTTCATTCTGAATTCAGGTTATAAATCTATAGTTCAAATATTTTTGCTGCAAGGGAAATGGAGGCAGCTCGAGTGTAGCGGGGAGGGACTTTTCAAAAAGCAAAACTTCTCAGTGTGCTTTGGAATTTTTCTATTGCTGTATCTAAAATGGTTAGCTTTCTTTGGCTTTTTAGAAAATTTTCTGTTTTTCTCTTTGCGTGTGGGACTAGGACAACTGAGGTGAGTTTGTCCTACACATGACATTTGGCTGTATCTGGAGACATTTTTGGTTGGGGGGCATTCTACTGACATCTAGTGGGTGGAGGTCAGGAATGCTGTTAAACATCCTACAATACACAGGGAGGCTGCCACCACAAAGAGTATCTGGTTCACAATATTGATAGTGCTGATGTTGAGAAACCCTGGCTGGGATTATGGTTTCTTTTCCACTTGGGCACAGGGATTCTTTGGGTACCTAAAAAATGAAAGTGCTCTTCTTCAAAAGTCTATCTATTCAATAGGGCGAAGAGGCACCGGCCAGGCAGAGAATGGTCACACCCGTCTGCAGTGCCACAGCAGCATGGATTTGTGGTGGATACTCTGTGGCTTTTTGTCATCTGCCTGCAGTGTTGACTTGGCTAAATTGTCTTCCGCCAGTTGAGTGTAAGCAATTCGAAGGTAGGACCCATGGCTCATGCTGTTTTATATCTTCCATAGTATCTCTTCTAAAGTAGGTGCCCCATGACAGTGCTGAGTAAATAATTAACCAGTAGCTTAGAGAGTTGTGAACTTTGTCTATACTGGGCTAGTTGGAAGGAACTTCAAGGCTTGAGTAAGACTGAGTAGGTAGGTATGTGTGTACGTTATTAAGGTCTCTCCTAAGCCCTCAGTCATGCAGATTTACAGAGTGTTGTTCTACAAGGGGTCATCTTTCTGAATTCCTTTATTCACAGTGGAGGAGAGTAGGACTCAGAGAGGTTGAGTATTTGTGAAAGAAGGGCTCCATCGTGGTGCTTCCTGTTCACTTAGCTGCTCAGCAAGTTCTCTTAAGGACCTATGCGAGGTCCTGCAATTGGGGCTCATGATTTTCACGGATGGTGTATTTGCTTCTGAGTGTGTGTGTGCATGTGAGCATGTACTGAATATCAGCAATAAGCACTGGGTATGTTAACATAGACATCCCCTGACCTATTAGGTCCCTTTCTCTGGGGTACTGGTAATGCAACCTGTGCTATCCTGACCATAGCTCTTATGTTTAGTGGGACTGTGAATTTAGCATCAGTCCTCCATGTTCGCTTTAGGAGGACAGGGACTATAGTTGTCTTGTTCAGTTTTAAACACATAAAAGATGTTCCATAAATGGCATTTCATAAATAAATAAATAAATAAATAAATAAATAAATAAATAACTGTTATATCAGGGATGGCTATTTGGGGCTCATTTCTGGGGAGGATGTTGTTTGTGTGGGTTGCTTACTGAAGGTGTAGAGATTACCAAAAAAGGTGGAGCTGTGGGAGATAAACTTTGCCTAGGTAGCTCAACTCCAGGACGGGGAGTGTATGGTTGGTTGGACAAACACCTCCTTACCTGTGCCTTCTTGAACTCCAAGAAACCTGATAGAAGAGAGCCTGGTTCAAGGAGTAGCCCCATAACAATTGTGATTTTTTATAATTATGGAGACCATTGATGTCAGTGGGGCTATTTTCAGACTATAATGTCTGAGCAATCCACCCACAGCTTGTTACATGGAAGATGAGATAGCTCATTATCCTGAAAATTCTTCAATAGCTGCTCATAATAGGGTCAGTTAAGTACAGAGTGTCTGCTATCATTCAGGGTCTTCTTATTCTCATTGAAGTTAAATTCAACATTATTTCCACACAGCATTTTTCTTCATCACTCAGACTTGGGGTTTGGCAAATACACTGGGCATTAAAGTGGATGTCACTTCAACTTGAGATGAGCAGCTCTTGCCCCAGTTGCCTTGATGCTTCTGTAATTTCGGGTGGACTCGGCTCATTAGGAGACCATATGATGGATTCTTCTGGGCTCAGTGTTTATGTAGAATGACTCCCTGCTCTACAGAGGGCACCAAAAGAGAAGAACAGGGCAGTAGGGAGGGCAAGTGGTGTTACTTTCTGTTTCTGTGGAAGCATCTCAAGGAGGAGAGAAATTTGAGGACATTCCTGTCTTGGGACTAATAATTTCTCTCTCCTCAGACCTGGGGTCTTTTAGGGCCCATCCTTTCTTGGATGCCTGGTTTCCTCCCTGTATCAAGACTATGTCCCATTAAACCTCCCTTCCAGGTTCTTGCTCATGCTGTTATCCATAAGACAAGTGCTCCTTGCACCCTCCCATGAACCTACATCTGAGAATCTCTGGTCACTCTTGAGCACCTGCTCAAGTCCCCCTTCGTCCATGAAGCCTCTTCAGAGGTACAACAAGGGTGTACCATACCAAGTAGCTGAATGTACTGGCAGAAATTACACACTATGCTGGCTTTATGGTGATAAACCTCAGTACCTCAATGGCAAGCGGCATTGCTTCCCATTTTCCATCAGAGCATCTGAGAGTGGGGAGATAGCAGTGCTTATAGTGCTTTTTACTTTATTATAGTAACATCTGACAGTTATTGAGCACTTACTGTATACTGAGCAAAGCTTTAAGTACTTTTTTCAAGTTTTATTTTATTTATTTCTCAGATCGCCCTTTGAGATAGCTGGTATATTATCTCTCCTGTGAAGGGGACAAATCTGAGGTATGGTGAGAATAGGTAATTTGTTCAAGGGCATTTAGCTAGTAAGTGGGAAACCTGGTTTGAACCCAAGCAGCCTGACCTGATGATACTGTGTCAGACTTTGTGGTTCAGTCAAAAGAGAGCTGGGCTCTGGCCGGAGTAGCTCAGTGGTGAGAGTGTCAGCCCATGTACCAAAGGGTTTTGGGTTCAATTTCCTGTCAAGGGCATGTATTTGAGTTGCAGGTTCGATCCCCAGCCCCTGGTTGGGGCACATGCTGGAGGCAGGCAATCGATGTGTCTCTCTCACATTGATGTTTCTCTCTCTCTCTCTTTCTTTCTCTCTTCTCTTCTCTTCTCTTCTCTTCTCTTCTCTTCTCTTCTCTTCTCTTCTCTTCTCTTCTCTTCTCTTCTCTTCCCTTCCCTTCCCTTCCCTTCCCTTCCCTTCCCTTCCCTT
>PVJC01024841.1:0-25233 GCA_004026665.1 Murina feae | reverse complement strand
GGTTATAAAAATGTGATGTATTTGGGGGGTGGAGTGGAGAGAGATTAACCAAATATTTATATGCATATATGCATGGCCCATGGACAAACAATAGTGTAGGGAAGGCCTGGGGCAGGGGCAGGAGCATGGTGGAAAGTCAATGGGAGAAAAGAGGGGATATCTGTAATACTTTCAACAATAAAGATTTTAAAACACTGAAGTCAATATCATGCTTATTTGCATTTCTTGCATCGTGTTACTCAGCTTATCTTCTTATTTGTTACTCTCACTGAGATGTTCAGTAAATTGACTTAAACTCACTATTTTGGAAATAAATTTTAGTGAGAAAGTAAAGTCATTATATAGAACTTGGCAGACGGGATTCAACCACAGACCTTGTAGCATTCAGGAAAGACAGTTTCCCAAGAATAAGAACTTGTCTTTCAATGTCCAGGTCTAGGCCACTCTCTCTGCTCCCTTCCTCAAAAGGGAAGAAAGAGATTTCTTCCAGTTACAGACGCTCACAGCTGTTGATGTACAGCCAGGACAGCTGTCCTGTAGGAGCCCTCACTGTGGGCCAGGCATTTAGCTCCATACTCTCTAAACTTCTCAGCAGCTACAATCATTACCTTTATTTTACAAATTTATACATGAAGCCTCAAAGAAGCTCAGGAACTTTCCTGAAATGACACAGCTAACAAGGGGCAAAGCTCTACTCCACACAGCCTCAGAAACCCATTCTATTGCACTGACAGAGGAGATTTGCATTCAAGTCCATTTCTAGCTGTGAATAAGTAAGTGCCGAGAAAACAGGAGCTCATCTTGTTCCATCACACTGGATCCCCAGCATCTAAACTAGTACTATGGCCAGAAGGGATGTTTGGTGGTTATTTGCTAAATAAATGAGGGAGGGAGGGAAGCAGGAAGGTAAGGATGGGAAGAGAGAGAGAGAGAGAGAGAGAGAGAGAGAGAGAGAGAGAGAGAATTCCTATTAAAGGCTCAAACTCCTAATGCATAAAACTGTGATTTTATTTTTTCTAATCTTTATTATTGAAAGTATTACATATGTCCCACTTTTTCCCCCATTGACCTCTTCTAACCCATCTCCACCCCCTGCCCCAGGCCTTCACCACCCTACTGTCTGTGTCCATGGATTATGCATATATACATACAAATTCTTTGTTGATTTCTTCTCACCCTCCCACCTTCCCCTGCCTTCCCTCTGAAATTCCACAGTTTATGTGTTTTTATATAAAGACTGAACTAAATAATAAAAGAGAAAGTGCTTTATGACCCATAATGCCCTAAATAATGTTTATTCCAAACCTGAGATGCTCTGATTTGACCTTATGCTGCTGTTATATCTGCGCCTTTCCTCTCCTAATAGCCTATAAGTAAGATATAGTGTCTCATGGGACATTGTGCCATCACATGATCTGATGAATCAATAGTCAAGAAGAGGGTTTTGTTTTGCAGATGATACAAAAGGAATAGAAGAATTAAATCAGGATAACTATGCATCACTCAAAGTGTACCTGTGTACTGTATCCTAGAGGACCTGGCCTTTTAAAAAAACAACTAAGGTAATCACTTTCAGGACTTTGAATTCTCTCTCAAATTCAGAACTTCACACTTGCAGGTCATTTTTTCTTCAGAACCCATATTGATTGGCAGAAACAACTACAAAAATCAATGGATGCTTCATGCTGGATGGGGAGAGACTGCAAAACAGAGGATTATCCTTGCTCAGGAAGAGAAGAGATAAAGGAGAATTGATCAAGGGTGTCAGGCCAGCCCTTTCATCACAGTTGGGAGGACTCAGAGCCCTGGGGTGGGCAGGGTTCCCTGCAAATGCTTTCTTTGGACAAATAAGGCCCCCAGAGCTGTTTAAGAGACCCAACTGGCTTCCTGTTCTTCTTCAGTGACTTGGCCATTTTCCTCCCCAAAAATCATACTATCAGCCTCCACATGCTCTCTGAGTTATCTCTGGGAAAACCTGCTCGTGGGGAAGAACCTGGATCCTCAGCCCCAACCCACCTCCTTTTGTTACTGCCATAAACAATGTACACACAGGCCTGTTTGCCTGCCGAGTACAAAGATGAGAGCTCACAGCAGCCATAGCTCTGCATAAGGAAGTCTGTGATTCATTACCCCAGGCTCTGTCTGTGGAGCTGGCTTGTGGCCAGGTGGCCCTGAGGCCTGGTAGCTCAGTGGTCCCTGAGTATCTTCTCGCATCCCTGCCATGTCCTCTGGGACCCAATCTCTAGCTGTCTCAGCAGCCTCCCTTCTTCCCCCAAACCCCATCCTTTCTGAATTCCAAGACATTCCTCAAACTCCTCATTTTTTATGGGTACCAAGATTTGTTTTGATCAGGTATTCATATATATAAAACCCTAATATGCAAATAGACCAAACAGTGCAACAACCGAACAACCCAACAACTTATTGCTATGACACGCACTGAGCATCAGGGGGTGCATGCAGAACACGGTGGGGCATACAGTTATCCCTCATAGTCTGGTACCTGACCTGGGAAGATTAGAGGAGGGGAATAGTGACCTGCTAGAGAGAGGTTGTGGGTTTGAGATGTGGACTGGCTGGTTTATATAAGAAAAGCACATTCATAAGCCAACCATCTCTAGGAATTAGCAAACCTTGGGAGGGAAAGTCCCTTTCCAGGGTCAGCAAAGCCCCAAGGTGTCAAAGCATCAAAAATACAGAATAGCCTTGACCAGTTTGGCTCAGTGGATAGAGCATCAGCCTGTGGACTCAAGGGCCCCAGGTTCGATTCCGGTCACGGTCATGTACCTTGGTTGCGGGCACATCCCCAAGTAGAGAGTGTGCAGGATGCAACTGATCGATGTTTCTCTCTCTATCCCTCTCTCTTCCTCTCTGTAAAAAATCAATAAAATATTTTTTTTAAAAATACAGAATAAATATATATAATTTTGTTTGTCAATTACACCTCTATAGTTGAAATAATACAGAATAAAAAGATATGATTAATATATCCCCACAGTCTCCCAGGCATCCTGGAAGAGATGGTCTCAGACCTGTGGGCACCCCGAGGGAGGAGGCTAATAGTAGTACCCCTAAATATTGTAAAATCCTTAGTTCTGATTCCCTGCTCACCTCAATCAGAAATTGTTGGAAAGTTCTCAGGACCAACCTAGTTATCTGAGCCAAGTACTCCCCTGGTCTTCGCAAGGATGATTTAAAAGCAAGAAAGAGAAATCCCTGCCCCTAAGGAACAGTCCCTTCACTGTTTGGAGGACAAGAGCAGTAACAAGCAGGGCTTGGGAGGACCAAAGTAATGAAACGTACACAGCCTCCCCATATTTATTCCCTGTGGTTGCCTTAACAAAGTACCACAAACTGGAGGAGAGGGGGCTGCTTAAAATAATAAAAATTTATGCTCACAGTTTTGGAGGCTAAAAGTCTGAGATCAAGGTGATCGCAAGGCCAGGCTCCCTCTGAATTTTCTGGTGGGCGGTGGGGGTAGGGGAGGAACGGAAATTCTTGTCTCTTCCAGCTTCTGGTGTTATTGGCAAACCTTGGCATTCCTTGGCTTATGGTTGCTCACTCCAGTCTCTGCCACCATCTTCACATGGTCATCTTCCCCTTGTGTCTGTGTCTTCATATTCTGTTCTCATCTCTGTATGTGTGTGTCTTTCCTATAAAGACACTGGTCATTGGGTTCTGGCCCTCCCTACTCCAGTGTGACCTAATTTTAACTCACTTAAGTCTACAAAGATCCTATTTCCAAACAAAGTCATATTTCACAGATACAATTCAACCCACAAAACTCTCCATAATGTATTCTCCTCAGCCAGAAGAGAAAGACAGGTACAGAAGTAATACATATATGTTTTAGTAAAAATGTTTTGAAAAGATCCCATTACCCACATCTTGATAAAATGTAAATTTCTTTATTCATTGTGTCTGTCTACTTACTTTCCTTTCAATACCCTCTCTTATGTCGAACATACTTTCTCTTGTAGCTAATATCCCTAAGCCATCTCCCCTGTTCTTTCACCTCTGATCATGCAGAGAGTCCAGTAAAGAACCCAAGGCCCTGGGAGATGGCAAATCCACTCCAAGGTAGAAGCTGGACCCTCAGTAACTACCAGGGCATAGGGACTCCACACTCAGATAGCGTGAGACCTCCATTGAGTTGTGACAGCAGTGAGATTTAAAAAGAAAAACAAAACCTAATATTGGGGGATGGCTTTGTACATTGATTTAACATACCCTATACAAATGTGGAGTTCATAGAAAAGTCCAGTTAACCTCATCAAAGGAGGAAGTTAACTGGAGAAAACAAGACCAGACTTGTGTTGGGGTTGACATAATTACACAGAAGAGAGACCAGTGTCCTGAGGTCAGGGGGCAGCACTAACAATGGTATTGAGACTGGGAAGTTAAAGCATTGGAAGAAGAAAGATGGGCAAACATCAGTTGCTCAAACAGGGAGGGAGTGAGGGTGAAGTGGATGTCAGGGAATGGTGGTAAGCAGTCTTAGCCAGCTAGGGCTTGGGCAGCTCTAAGTGTCAGGAAGTGGAGAAAGAGAGCAGAGAAGTTGGAGCTAATGCAATAAGCATCAGAGAGCCATTGAAGGTGATTGAACAGGTAAATGATATAATGAAAACAGTGGGTCCAGAAGATCAGAGGGCAGCCATGTGCCGGGTGGCTTTGAGGCAGGTGGAGGCAAAGAACCCCAGTAGGAGTTCAACTGTACAGATGAAGAATGATGTGGGGTCCATCTAAGGCAGGGTCCAGGGGTGAAGAGGAAAACACAGGGAAGATAGCAGTGATGACAGCTATGACTTTGGGCACCTGCTCTGTACCAGATAATTTACATACATCATATAACTTAATCCTCTCACTCATATGTGGTAGGGCTCTGGCCCTATGTGTCAGTTGAGGAAGCTAAGGCACAAAGAAGTTATTAAATGCCTGAGCTGGGATGTAAACAAGGACATTTGACTCCAGAGCCTTCTCTCTTAACTACCATATGGAGATAGAAATAGACAGGAAGAAATGAATGTACCCCAATAGGTTGACTACTTAAATCCTCACAACCCTCCATCCACCTATACCCTCCTTCTCACTCCCAGAGGACAATGTGAGTTTGAATAACAAATTCTGGATCATTTTTATTATCTTTGAAGCATCTGCCCATGATCACATAATACATTGTTTTCAATAAAAGGTGAAAATGCTGAAAAATGTAAATTCCTGGCCAGGTGGCTCAAGGCCATAAACACTGGCGCACCATTAACTTTAAGTAGTGCCTGAACAGGAGCAAAAATTCCAGGTACAAAGCTGCCCAAGGAACAAGCTGCTCTCACAGTAGAGGGAAAAGGGCAGCCCTGATCCTCTGGTCAGATCTGGAGCAAATCAACTAGAAACTTTGCCAAGAGGTATCCCTAAGGTTGTGGTTCTCAGCCATGGCTGCAGAGCAGAATTATCTGAAGGCTCACAGCAGATTAGCTTAACCAGAATTCCTGGGGTTGAGGCTCAGGCATTATATTTTTGAAACCTCCCAGGGTGATTGATTCTCATGCACGATAAGGGTTGAGAAGCACCATTCTTGGCTAATGCTGAGCAAAGTAGCTGCTCATGTACCATTTGGGAGCCCTCGTTTAACAGTATTCATTTGGCCCAAATTTATTTACCTGGTCTCTCTATGCCAGAATCCGTTCTGTATATGTGTACTGGAGATACAGAGATGAAAAGATAGGATCTTGTCCTCACCAATTTTACCATGAATGAGTGAAATAGATGATTATAATGGGATGATGGAATCAGCTCCATGTTAGAACAAAGCTGAGCACAAAACACAGGGAAGGAACAAAAAAGTCAGTCTTGACCATTGGAAAGGACCCTGAACAGAAGTCAACAGCTGGACTGAGTGTTACAAGAGGAACGAAAATAAGCCAGGTGAATACAAGATTGGGGAAAGCATTCAAAACTGAGAGAACAGCTTGCAGCAGAGAGTGCCAAGGGACCTAAGGAAGTTCAAACCAGAGGAAGCACTAGATGCATTGGAGAGGCCCTCGAGTGAGGCCAGAGACTGTGGCAGGAAGGCTAGATCCCACAGGGCCTGGTGTGCCGTGTAGAGCACTGGATTTTTTTCTAGACACAGAGATAGCACCTTTGAGAAGATATCTGGAATCAAAGAATGGAAGTGTGGAGAAATCTGGGGACCCATAGTGCAAAGTATGTGTATTGGTTTGATGTGTACATTTATTATATCAAAAGGTACCATTTTGGGAGGAGTTGGGGGTTATTGAGAGATGAGGACACATTTGTAATACCTTGACCAATAAAGGAAAAAAAATCAAAAAAGGTACCATTTATCACACATTTACCATGTTTCAGGCCCTGTGCTAAGCACTTCACCTTCATTCATCCAATCCAAGTATTCATTGGCCACACACCAAGCACTAGGTGCAGAGAATACACAGTAAACAGTCAAAATCCATCTCCTTATGCAGGGGGAGAAGGGAGAAAGCCAATTGGAAGACTAGGTAAAATAGTGAATTAGATGCCAATACAGCTATAACAAACACAAAAGAGAGAAAAAGAATAGGAGTGTTTGAGGTGTGATTATCATTTGATATATCCACTTGTCTAGCCTGTGGCCCCTATTATTCCAAAAGTAGTAATCTAGATGTTACCAGAAAGTTATTTTGTATATGTGATTAGAATTCATAATTAGTTGCCTTTAACTAAAGATTGTCCCTGCTAGTCTGGGTGGGCCTGATCCAATCAGTTGAAAGGTTTCAAGAGCAGATCCGAGGCTTTCTTGAGGAACAAGAAATTCTCAGCTGAGAGGGTGAGCCAGCCTGTGGACTTCAGACTTGCCTCACAAGCCCCCACAATTGCATAAGCCAGTTCTTTTCAAATAAATCTTTTGAAATATAGTTCCTTCTGCTTCAGTGTCTCTGGTTGAACCCTCAGTGATATAGGGGAAAGCTGACATTTTAATTAGGGGAGGCCAGATGGATCTCACTGAGAAGGTAATATTGAAGAAAAAAAACTAAAGTGGTGAGTGAATGAGTGAGCCAATAGCTGAATAAAGAAAAAGAACCTTCCAGACAAAGTAACCACAAATGCAGGGCATTCTTCCATTTAATCTTCAGAGCAACATTATAAAGTAGGAGTTAATATTATTGTCAAGAACTGCGAAGGGTCTGAGATTTTCCCCTGCTTATCAGTTTACAAGTTATCCTGGCTCTCATGGATGCTGGCAGAAGATAATGAGACCCCTGGCTCAGCAGCAAAGGGCCCTAATACAGCACTGAAGGTGACAGAAGCTTTGTGGGTGCTGCAGACACCCTAGCTCTCCCAGATCCCACAGGGAAGACACGGTGGGCTCTCATGGATGCTGTGTGGCCTTGTGTCACAGTGGAGGAACCTGAGTTTAGGAAATCCAAATCGTTTAATGAGGCCACTGGCAAACCTGCCCAATCTTTGCCTTAGAAAGAGACCAACACTATACCTTCCAAGACTATCTGCTATAAAAATACACTTGGAAAGTTGGTCAAGAATAAAAACTGTGGCCCTAGCTGGTTTAGCTCAGTGGATAGAGCATTGGCCTGTGGACTGAAGGGTCCCAGGTTCACTTTTGGTCAAGGGCACATGCCTGGGTTGCAGGCTCAATCCCTAGTACGGGGCATGCAGGAGGAAGCCGATCAATGATTCTTCCTCATCATTGATGTTTCTATCTCTCCCTCCCTCTCCCTTCCTCTCTAAAATCAATAATAACATTAAAAATTAAGTTGTTAGCAGTGAATAAGAAGGTCAATAAATAAAATGAGATTAAAGAGAGAGAGAGAGAGAAAGAAGAGAGAGGTGAAGGCCATGTCATGTAGGATCTTGCAGATAGTGGTAAAATGTTGGAGGTCAGGAAACATGTGAAGGCTCCCCAGAAGGATCCAAAATATAACTACAGATTGAAGGACTAGAGAAGCACAGAAATAAACAATGGAGTGAAAACCTGCAGGAGATAAGATCCATGAATAAAAGCTAAAGCAAACTTGGAAAGATTTCCCATGATCAGGTGCAACACAGAGCAATTTAAGGAGGAGATGGGTACAGATGGCAATGAGCCTACCATTAAGGGAGTAGGAATTAATCTCTATGTTTGCATCACCCTTTAACTCTGAGGAATTGTTCACATTCACCACCTCAATTAATTTTACTCTCTGAAGTCTGGAATCCTTATTCTCATTATACATACCAAGAAATTAAGATTCAGACTGATTCAAGTGATCTGCTTGAAATCACATAAGATGTTAATAGCAGAACCTGCATTCAAATTCAAGTCCTTAGTTTCTAGACACAGATCACTCCCCTCTCTCTCTTCTCTCTTTAATCTCTTCTCCTCCCTCTTTCCCTCCCTTCATCTCAGTATTCCTCTTTCTTCCCTTCTTTCCCTCCCTTCCCCCCTCTCTCTCTCACACACACATTCTTCCTCTTACCTTTCCTTTTTCCTGCTGATTTCCCTGCCCCGCTGATTCTTTTTTGAATGCCAGTCAGGTCCTTTACCAAAATCAATCTTGGAATTACTGTACTAACACACTTCGACACATTCGTTCAGCCTGGATTTTACATCCTATCAAAGGACAGATACACCAGCAGATTAAAACTGTTTGAAGCTTCTCGAGGTTTATGCCTCAGTTGGGAGTTAGGGCCCTCTCAAGTTCTGGATTTCAAAATATGCCTTCTTTTTTCTTTTTGATTTTGTTGACAGTTTCTATTTGAGTCCTGCCATCTCTCTGGATTGCTCCCATACAACTACTTCAGAGGTTAAAGAATACATTTGCCAAGGTTGGAAGCAGACTGGAGCCTCTCAAGTTCCATGCTTCGCCCTGAATTCCAAACTTGTTTATGGTTCAAATTCATTTACTCTTGGAATCAAAATCAACGCATTCTTTTTTCTTTCAAGGGCATTTAAAATGGCCTTTAAGAGAAGAACATAAGCGGTGGACAGTAAATAATTCATCCAGCTATCTTTCACAAGAGGAAATGTGTAGTAGCACATGAATAAGCATCAGGCAGGTTACATTGAAATCCACCAGAATATGATTAAAGGTCTGAAAGCTAGTCAGAAATTTCATAAACCCTAAGCACAACAAGTTCCAACCACCTCATTAGTATAAAATAATACATCAGTTCAATTCACTTTGGGTGCTCAAGTGGAAAACTTTGGAACAAATAAATCATTTGTACGAAAAGATATCCGCTTCATTGCCCTAAACAGTACTCTTGTGGCCGGAAGTGTTAATGGTGCTCCCAGCAGCCTCTAATGACATGCGTTAAAATCACTCTTGTTTAAATAAAGACAGAGCTGTTACAGGGCTGGGAATTGCACCACCCATAGGGGAGCGTGCATGGATTCAGAGTTCCATGACGGTTCCAATCCTGGATCAGCGTCTTCTGGCTCTATGACCGTGCAGAGTATTTGACCTCACTGTTCCCTTGTTTTCTAAATGATGATGATAAAAGTAGTTTTTAAAACTCTCTCTCTTAGGCTTGTTGTAAAGGCTGCTTATGTGAAAGTGAATAGCATCCAGTAATCACTAGGTGTCAGTTTCCTTGAACCCTTAGATTCTCTGCACTCACCCCTCTGTCAAGCACTGTTAGTGCTCTGTCAACACTGGACTCTGAGTTGGTCTTCGGAGTATTTCCATGGCTCACTAAAGCAGCATATTCTATTGTCTATACTCTGTCTGTGTCCCATCCCCTTCTTCAAGTGCCTAGATTTGAAGTAAGCCGTATTCAACGTGGAGAGAGCTCAGCGATCACACTGTCTTCCCTCTTTCTTCAGATGAGCAAACCAGTTTCCAAATAAAGGAAGTAACTAGCTCACTCTCTCCCTCTGCTAATTAGGATAATTTCTTTACACTATATTTCTATGAGCAAATATGAGTTGAAGGTGAAGGGGACATATTGTGAAATGCATAGCATGTCCTCTGTAATCTAGGCAAGTTCACAGGGCAGACCAGGGAAGGGTCAGAGAGCTCATTTGGTGAAAAACAGCCAATATCTGATCATGGCTCAGTGCTTATTAAATTTCCCTCCTGCACAAACCAATGCTGGAGGTGCTGAGCTGAAGGGCTTTAAATAAATGCAGTCACAAGCCTGGGAGATGTGACAAATACCTAATCACTAAAATGCCAATGAGGATAGATGGTATAGCCATCAATGTGACCTACCTGAAGAGCCAAATTAGAATGTTGCTGTCAATTGAATAGACTTGTTTGCTTGAAAAAAAAGAGAGAAGTCATTTGAGCCATCAACTGAAGTCTTTATGTAAAGCTAGTTGTATACAGAGTATTGTAGAAGAATAAAAGAAAATAAAGTTACATAACATCCTTAGTGACCTCAAGGACTTGATGATTATTTGAAAAGATAAAACGCAGCCTTGAAAACAGAGTAACAATGAAATAGATCCTAAAGAGATGACCATTGATGGGAATATGAAGGGAGGCTGCATGGGTTATTCCATCAAGAAACAATATGTAAATGTTTATTCACACAGGACACTGTATGAAACCCTGAAAATAAAAAAGCATTAAAAATCATCCCCTTTGTCTTCAAAATGGAGTATTGACCACAAGCTTCCATTTCCCCCAACAACCGAATGCCAGAAAACTCAAATAACATAACTTCAGAGTCATGCTTTGTCGAGATCCATGCTTGAAAAACTACTCTTTCAGTAAATAAAGGTTTACTGACACAGAGCCACATTCCCGCATCTCCATGTTGGAGATGAATTGAATAATTGCAGCAATGGCTGATTGGCCTGAAAAGGTGTACTATCTGGGCCTTTAGAGAAAGTCTCTTTAGAGAAAGAGACCAAAATCCTGGAAGTGCACAGGTGAGCAGAGAATTTGCACTAGAGTTTCACACCACCTCTTACTAACTGTGAAACATTGGGAACCTCCCTGAACCTCAGTTTTCTCATCTATACAATAGGTAAAATAAGAGTATTTACTGTATAAGACTGTTTTGAGGCTGAAATGAGGTAACATATGAGGTAACATAACATCATTAACATAGAGTTTGTTATGAGAAAATTGTTTAAAAAATGTGAATTATGCTGCTGTTTATTAAATTGTCTACTATTTAGCTCCTGTTAAAAATCTGACTGAAAGAGGGGAGATTTATGGAAGATAATTTAAATGACAAGTAAATGGTTCATCTTTTCCCCTAGGTCAGTCAGTGTTCTTCAAACTTTGCACAGAATCCACCTGGATCACAATCACTGGGAGTAGCTGTAAGGAAAATAATTTTTTTTATTTCTGGGCTACTGAATGAAACCTTCTGAAGCTGGGGCCCAGGAAAATGCATTTAGAAAGTCCCTTAATTCCTATGCCTGTTAAAGTTTAAGAACCACTGTTTCCTAAAGTATAGAATGAAGCATTTTCTACAGAACACAGATCTAAGCTTGGAGCCTCCAGTTTCAATGTTAAGTGTTAATTTAACCACAAGAAATGTAATAACATGACTAGGAAGTCATCATTTTTTAGATACTAGGATTTAGTATGAGGCTAAAAGATGTATTTAGATTTAAAATTGAGTCGATTGCAATGTGATTAATTTTTAAAAGTATGAGAACTGCACAACCATAGAAAACCAGTGATAGTAGTTCTAACTGACATGAATATGAAGAAATTGCCAAGAGAGACCCTCCATGTGCCAGGATTCTATTAAATCACAACAAAAGTCCAGTGCATCTTCCTGAACCATTTATTGTACTCTAATATTTGTGGCAAAACCTTATTTTTATATTAAAACACACAGAGGGTCTACTAAGCAATAGAATCTTCTATAATAATAAAAGCATAATATGCTAATTAGACCAGACGTCCTTCTGGATGTTCTTCCTTCCAGACAAACCTGCAGTGGTGGGGGCCAAGGCTCTTGCACAAATTTCGTGCATTGGGCCTCTAGTGTAATATAATAGAACATAAATACCAAACTCCAAAGAAAGCTTATGCTATTCTCCCCAGATCCAGCCATTCCAACCATCCTTCTAAACTCCCACCACATATAAATTCTCTGTCCTATTTGTTGTTGTTGTTTTTTTATTGATTTCAGAGTAGAAGGGAAAGGAAGAGAGAGACAGAAACATCAATGATGAGAGAGAATCATTGATCAGCTGCCACACTGGGGATTGAGCCCACAACCCAGGCATGTGCCCTGACCAGGAATCAAACAATGACCTCCTGGTTCATAGGTTGATCTTCAACCCCTGAGTCACACTGGCTGCGCTGCCCTCTGTTTTTAGCAGACTTGGATAAAAATGTTTGAACAAAAGTTGGAACAATACAGCTCTAAGACCTCCTGCTCAGACCTCCCTCTCCTCCCCAATCAGTCAAACCAAAGGATGCTTCTATGAGAGGAGCTGCTCAAGAAATCAGTAGTTATGAAGAGGCACCAAAAGCCATGGCCTACCCCATGGTATTGTTAGCATTACTACCAGGCTTTCCAAGAAGCCTTTAAAGTTTAATTAGCATCGGTACCTTTCTCCCCTCGTTTCCTCCGATAAGATTCTCCCAGGAATCACTGTGGGCGCACCGTCTCCTGTGCTAATGGTATTGCATTTACACATCCTTCCCAGACTCCTGATACAATGAGGTCAGCTGTGGAATTTATTAATGTCTCAGAAAGACGTTTGCCCCTTAGCCTGTAGCAACTTCCTGAATCAAAATTTGAATAAGCCTGAGGTCTCCTGACCCAAAGTTGATGGCCAGTGCCCCCTTTTCAGATCTCATTTTCTTAGAGTTGGTTCCACATAGTTACTGCTTCTTTTTTAAAAAAAAAAAAAATCTAATTACTAGCTCGTGGATAATAACACTTACCCAGCATTTTTTATCTCCAACGTGATATAAAGGCCTTTGAGTCCATTTGTCTATTCAGTGAATCTTCCGTCCTTAATAAAAACAAGTTTCAGGCACCAATTTCAAAAGCTGATGCAGTTGAACCTGCCTCCTGGGAGAAAGTGCACTAGATACATATTAATGTGCAAAACCAGGGCTGGGGCAGGGAGGGGACCTCAAAGGCTCAGGATGGGGAGCCAGCAGGTAAACATTCCCTTTAGAGATTTCTGATTGTGGCCAAGTCCTTTCACCTCGGCATCTCAGTTGCCTGGTGTGTAAAATGGGGATAATAAATATGCCTCACGCATATCACAGTTTGTTACAAGAAATAAGTAACAAACATGATAGCGATGGAAATAATTTCCAATACTACATGTATAGCATGCATTCATCATTACCACTACCCAAAAGAGGTCATTTTTATCCATATTTGGGTCACTATGGATAAATCTAGAGATTTTCCTCCTTCACTTCTCAGACAAAATGTTTCAATGATCCCTTCTGCTCCAAAGGCAAAGGGGAGCGGAATTGTTTGCCATGCATTTGCTAAGGAGTAATAGTAACTGACGTGGATCACTAACTAAACTCCCCACAGGATTCTAAGAGAAGGGGTATAATCCTCAGATCAGTCTTATGGAATAAAAAGCATTATTGTGTCCATTTTACACATGAGAAAACTGAGGCACAGATGCCATTAATATCTTACTCATGTTTACTCGAGATGAAAAGCCTATTTTCTTAACCAACAGTTTCTAATGTTAGTCCAGGAACCCTGGAAAGACTTTCCCGAGAGCCTGTGATATCAAAATTATTTTCATAATAATGCTAAGACGGTATTTACCCTTTTTACTCTCACAAGCCTGTGCTGGGGTTTTCCAGAACCTACCTGACATGTAATTGGATGCAGAAACACATAGAAAAATCCTGCCATCTTCTGCTAAACCAGAAAAGATTTGCAGAAATATAAAATAATACCACACCTTTCATCACTATATTTTATTTTGGAAAATATAAGGTTTTTTAAAATGTGATTGATTTTAACATGTGATGCATTTTATTATTTTTAATGAATTGATTGATTTTAACATGTGATGCATTTTATTATTTTTAATGAATTCATAAATGCATCCTTTTTTAATTCTCACTTTTAAATTTTTAATAGACTCAAGATCAATGCTAGAACAATGTAAAGAAAAGCTCTTTGGAGCCCTCAATAATCTCTAAGGGTGTGAGTGGCCCCAGACCTAAATCTTTGAGAACTGTTACTGTAGGCAGAGTATCTCTCCTAAACCCCCACAGAAGCTATATTGTTAGTTCTAGCTTTTGATGAAGAAATTGAAGCTTAAAGAGGCTAAGTAAGTTGTTCAAGGTCACACAGCTCACAATGGAAGCTTTTGAGAGACAAGAATTCACCAGTCTTATTCTTTTCTCAGTTTACTGTGACTCTCCCTACCACGTGTGCCACCAGACACATCAGCTGATATAAAACTCACCAACTTAGCGGCCTCACTGTGCATTACTTACAGAGAACCTAACAGCTCACAAGTCTGACAATTTGTTTCTGACCTTCTACTTGTTTGAGATCAGGATTGTGCTAGATTATAGTGGATTCACAGAGCACTCTTGACTCTTCTCTCTCTTATCAAATTCTCTATCAGATAAAGGCCAAATCCATTCTGATGGTGAACTTGACATTTTGTCACAACAGTGTATGGAAAATGCTGCTTGTCTCTTCTCCACCATCCATCTCCCTGCTACCAGAGCCCCAGTAGTTTTTGAGTCCAAGAAGAAGATGTATCATTGTTCTAAACTAGTCATGGTCATTTTGTTCCACTTGACAAGTGTTTAGTCTACAGGTGGTCACATGACCCATTTCTGGCCATAAATGGAGTCACAGGGCTGAATTTCCAGAAAACTGTGGCTTTGCGGGGGGGGGGGGGGGGGGGGGGGGGGGGGGGGGGGGGGGGGGGGGGGGGGGGGGGGGGGGGGGGCGGGATAGACTTGGGAGGCATGAGGTTTTTGCTACTTCAAATACCATTGTGATGTCTGCATATTTTGGGTTTTATTGAAACAGTGAGGTTACGAACATGAGAAAAACCACTAAGAGAATCACAATAATGCTTACATTACTGAGCTGTTAAATAAGAACTAGCAATTGCTTACCTCCAGGTACTTTATGAGCTATATAAACCTCTATTAATTTAAGTTATTCCTAGTCCATTATTCTGCTACTTCAAACCAAATGCATTACCATCTAAGAGATGCAGGGAGGGTTTTTTGCAAATTGTACAAATATTTCCGTGCACAAGATTCTCTTTGCCAGTAAAAGTAGATCCTGATAGTACATAGACAGTAGATACATAATGAAATCCACAGACAAGCATTTTAAAGTCTATATATATGAAACATGAAAATGATGAAAGAAATCAAAAAAACAGAAATGAACCCAAAAGTAACTTCTACACTTGAAAAATACACTGTCTAAAATGAAAATTCTCTGCATGAAATTAATAACAGATTAGGCATCAACAGAAAAAAAGATCAGTATGATCTAAAAACCATAGCAATAAAAACTACTCAAATTTAAGCACATAGAGATAAAAGACAGAAAAACAATTAGCGAAGCCCCAATAAGATGAGGAACAACATCAATTAGTCTAATACAAATGCAACAGGAGCCTGAAAAAGGAGAGAGGCAGAAGAGTTTGTTTACTTAAATAATGGCTAAAATTTTATTTAAATTTGATGGAAACAAGCAAAATAAAAACAAAGAAACCCATATGAAGGCCCCTCATCATCAAATTGATAAAGAGAAAAATCTTAAAAGAAGCCATAAGTAAACTTGACACATTATATTCAGAGAAGCAAAGATAAGAATGACTGCAGATTTCATGTCACAAACAATGCAATACAGGAGACAATAAAACATCTTTAAAGTGCTGGAGGGTGAAAAAAAACGACATTCTATATCCAGTGAAAACATCTTTGAAAAGTGAAGAGTAATTTAAAATGTTTTCAAATAAGCAAACGCTGAAAGAATTTATTGTGAAACTATCTTCACTAGAAGAAATGTTAAAGGAAGTTCTTTGGACAAGAAGAAAAGTATACCCTGCAGAGACTTGGATCTACTCAAAAGAATTCAGAACAGTTGAAATAATAATGATCTGTGTAAAAGAAAAAATATTTTTTCTTTGTTTTAATTTTTAAGGGATTTGTTTAAGTTTTAAAAGTAACAATGCATCAGAGAGTTTGTAACATGTAGAAGTAAACTGTATTATGACAATGGTATAATGCTGGGGGAGAACAGAATAAGTGTGTGGGTGCATGGTAATAAAGCTTCCAAACACACGAAGTAAAAACTGATAGAACTAAAGGAAAATGGACAGACTCCCAATAATAGGTGGAGATTTCAACATTCTTCCTCTAGTAATTGATAGATAAATTAGACAGAATAAGGTCTAATATAAAACTTAAACATTTACCTCTAATTTTATCTAATTGACATTTATCATAGCACAAGTAATCAATGACAGAATGTAGATAATTCTCAAGTATACTTAGAAAATCCACTGAGATATGCTATATGCTGGGCCATAAAACAAGTCTCAAAAACTTCAAAGAATAGAAATTATATAAACTATTTTTTCTGATTATAATAGAACTAGTGGCACAATGCACAAAATTCGTGCACATTAAAAGGGGATTAATTAGAGAAAATATTTTAATATTGCTATTTGCCCTTTCTCTATAATAGAAGTGTCAGAGATTAAAGAAAATTAGTAAAATGTATATTAAAATCTTCCTCCTGTCAGAGTCTGGGGTGCACCATTGAACCCACAGTCAAGTCTTCAACCACCCACGTGCACCTCAAAATCACTTGAGGCCCAAACCTGGATGGCCCCCCTTCATTGGGCTAGATCCAGACCCGGCCAGTCCCACCCTGTCAAGCCCTGCTAGGTCGGGGGATGCAGCCTCAGGTCCCCTGGGTGCCAGGGCAGGGGGGCACAGCCTGAAGTCCCCCATCAAGCCCTGCTGGGCAAAGGGAGTGGCCTGTGATCCCCCAGCTGGGCACTGGGGGAGGGGGCACAGCCTCAGGTCCCCTGGCCCAGCACCAGGGCGGAGGGCACACCTTGAGGGTCCCCATCAAGTCCTTCTGGGTGAGGGGCACAGCCTCAGGTCCCCTGGCCTGGGGCCAGGGCGGGGGGCATGGCCTGAGGTCCCCCGGCCTGGCACCAGGGAAAAGGGTGCAGCATGAGTTCCTCTAGCCTGGTGTCAGGGTGGGGGGAGCAGCCTGAGGTCTCCTGTCAAGCCCTGCGGGTGTAAGGCACAACCTGAGGTCCCCTGTCAAGCCCCATGAAGGAGGTGAGTGGGCGCGCAGCCTCAAGTCCCTGCTGATTGCTCCTTAAGGCTCGTTATGGGAACTTAGCCTCAGCTGTGGGTGCAAATTGACCGGAGTGATGGTCAATTTGTATATTCCCTCTTTATTATATAGGATTAAACTAAAATTAAAAACAAAAAAATATGGAAATTCTAAATACCTGGAAAAAATAATCACTCCAAAATAAACCATTTTTCAAAGAAAAATGACAGAGGTAATCAGAAAATACTTCAAAATTAAACACACCATGCTCTAGCTGGTTTGACTCAGTGGATAGAGTATCGGCCTGCAGACTGAAGGGTCCCAGGTTCGATTCTAGTCAAGGGCACGTGCTAGGTTATAGCTAGATCCCTAGTGGGGGGAGTGCAGGAGGTAGCCAATCAATGATTCTCTCTCATCAGTGATGTTTCTATCTATCTCTCCCTCTCCCTTCCACTCTGAAATCAATAAAAATATATATTTTTTAATTTAAACACACCATATCAAAATTTTTGAGATGCCCAGCCAGTGTGGCTCAATGGTTCAGCTTTGACCTCTGAAGCTCACGGTTAGATTCCCAGTCAGGGCACAGGCCCGAATTGTGGGCTTGATCCCCACTGGGGCCTTGCTGGAGGCAACCGATCAATGATTACCTCTCATCATTGTTTCCACCTCTCTCTTAAGTGAGATAAGTGAGATAAGTATTGTCTATAGAAAATAAAAAGATGAGTTGGTTCCCAAGGCTTGTAATAAATTAATACATAATCAATGCCACTACTCAATCTAAGGTTCAGAACTTCGATGCTGTTCTGAACAAAACAAGCCTTGGATCATCAAAGCACTCCGATGGTCACGCTTCGGCAAGCGCACTGCCTAACTGTGCATCCAGGGGCTTTGATGAGTCTGATGTCACACCTCCTTCCAACACACGAGGGGCCTTGTCAGAACACACAGACAGCTGACTCCCACAGACAAGGAGATGCGTGAGTCACCTTGGGGAAATCAAGACCCCAGCTGCCGAAATGAGCAATTTCCAAGCTGAGACTTTGCTGAGACAATTTGGTGCTCAGCAGAGAGAATATCTGCCAGCTTCTGCTCTGCTTATTCAGAGCAGATAAGCAGTGCTTTGAGCAAGCCTGCCTACAGCAGCAGTTCCCAGCCAGAGGAGACTGCCTCCCAGGGGACTGTGAGAAATGTCTGTAGGCATCTGTAATTGTCACAGCCCAGGGCAAGAGTACTATTAACATCAAGTGGTAGAGGTCAGGGATGCTGTGACTGCCCCACAGCACATAGAATAGCCCTGCACAATAACCTAAAATGTCAGAAGTGCCTCAGGTGAGGAGCCCTATCCTAAACAGAAAGCCCAGGATTATTTCCATGGCTTTCATGAAGCTTCATGCTGCTCACTTTCTATAATCTGGCCCCTGTCTGGTTGACTGGCCTCATTACCAATGATTGCCATGGGTGAAGAGCAGGACTGTCTGGGGTCAAATCCAAGCTACCCCACTTATCAGCTTGGGCAAGATACTTCCTCAGTTTCCTCATCTATACAATGGGGATGTGAATATAACTTGTCTCACAGGGTTGTTTAAGAACTAAATGAACTACATGGAAAAACTTCCTATAAAGGTCTTCATTCATTTTCTAGCATGGAAGAAGTAATGTTCACAATGATTTTTCTCAACCACTGCTTTACTTAATTTATTGTTATTTTTTGAAGATACTCCATGTTTTGCCATGCCACCAACTGAGAAGCCCTTCTTTCTTCCACCTTCCCACCTGTGGTCATTCTTGTCCTCTCTTAAAGTCAAGTTCAAATGTTTCCTCTGGGAAAGCTTACCAGACCTGCATGTAGGGATCAGTCAGCCCATGTTCTTTGTCTACCATATTGTTCAGTCCTATATTCACCCTGATTACCTACTAGTATGCCAGCTCCTAAATGGCAGGGAACATATCCTATTACCCCCAAATGCCCTGGACCAGGTCACAATGAATATCCTTTAAATTAAACTTCATTCCACCTTTATCACAGTTGTTGACATTTCTTATGCCCCTTACCAATCTGAGTGTGCTGCCTGACTCATTTGGTTTGCTGCATAAACAGTGAACTCAATAGTGGTGCTAAAGTCATCTCTAGTGGCTAACATCTCTTGGGTCCAAGGATTTACAAGACTTTCTATGAGATGGAATTGGACTAGAGAGGGTAAAGTTCCATGGTGAGGACAAATGAGGATCTCCCCCGCCCTGACCCATTCATATCCAGGGGACAGAAATAGTGGTCATTGCTCATGGTCACTAAGGATCTCTATTGGTCAGGCATCATCTGAGACTTTTCCATGATGGAGGTATCAGCTCAATCCCTATTCTTATGATTATTTGACCAATGTCACATAGCATGTATAACTGCCCAGGTAAGTCTAGTCACCCAATGTCTGCACTTTTAATCACTTTGAGTTATTGTCTTTCAAATAAATTGAGTATCACCATTAGAAGCAGAGTACAAAAAACTGGTGACAAATTCACAAAACTCTTTATACCCGCAACAGCAGTTTTAAATGCCAGTTGGAGGGGTTTCCGATCCTTTTGTTTTCTTAACAGCAGAAATCATTCTCAAAGGAAAGCGTAAAAGCAAATCTGTTTTGTAGAAGACATAGCGCAGAGCTGTTCTAGGTTGAAGGAACTGGGACTCACAGAGCCAAACCCAACCTGTCACTACCTCCCCACTCCAGGTGCTCCTTAAGGGAGTTCTGGGGAACCAACTGCTTCTACCTTTTCATACCACACATGCTGAAATAGAGACTCAGGAAAAGGAAATTATTTGCTCAAGCTAACACTGCTCAGGATCAGGAATTCTAGGTCTCCTGACCCTGAATTCAAAGCTCTTTGGAATTATTTTTGAATATATGTTGACAGCTTGGCTTTCTTACTGAGAAGAACAAAAATATAAAATAAAGCCAAAAAATCTCAAAGGATTATCAAAGGTCATCCAATATGATGCCTTCAGTTACAAGATACAACCAAATTTAAGAATCAATATCTTGTGGTAGATTTGTAAAGATAATGTTTATTCTTTTGAATTTTGTGAAAGACACTTCTACTGGTTTCTCCCTTTGTTGTTGAGCTCTCTATATTCTAAGACACTAGTTCTATTTTTTAAATCTTCTTTGGAGTTTGGCGAAAGTTACAGAATCTCTACCTAGAAAATGCACACATGATCTTGCACAGTTTGGGATACAGTTTTATGGTCCTTTGAAGGCATTCCATGGAACTCATACATTTTATGTATTCTTAATTAGTATTAATCTCCACTTCTGGAGTTCAAATCTTTCCCACTAACTCTATCCCTGTGGGAAGGAAGAATAAATCTTCTACCCATCCTTGCTAATACAGAATTAGCCTCTCTGTCCAAAAGGGGAGCATTTATAAACTATACATAATTAATGTATACATTTTTATAAGTTTGGGCATAAATAGGCAAACAGCTATAAAACCATCACCACAATTATGATAATAGATATATTCTTTATCTCCAAAAGTTTACTTGTATCCCTTTGGGTTTGGGGGGATTGTTTTTTGTGGTAAAAACACTTAACATGAGACCATCTAGTTCATTTATATTAAGCGGTGTGTCCTAGGTGAACTTACTAGTGAGTGGCAGAGCCAAGATTCAACCAGGGAATTTTGACTGTAAAGTACCCTTATGATGCCATTTGCTTCTCAAGATAGTATATTAAGGACCAACACACAAACACATGCAAATATTCACAAATACATGCATAATTTGGAAAAGAGAAATGCTGGTAAGCCCAAGTTATAAAAGTCTCGTTGTAAAATGGGATTTGGAAGACTGTGAGATTTCTACACAAAACAGCACCACTCCTAGGGGTAGGAGACCATATGAGGATTGTTATTAAAACTCTGTCTTAATAGAGATAGATAAATGATAGATAGATAAATTTATTCATCTATCCATTCATTCTTTATTCCATAAATGAGAACACTGAGAAAGTTAGAGAGGTTAAATAAGAAACTTTCCAAGCTCACTCATCTAGGAAATCTTTGAATTCAGAACCATGGATTCCAAAGACTTTGTAACATTTTTAGCTTTGAAAAAACCAGTGTGACAGAGGTGATGGGTGGATGGTCTTAATTATGGGACTCAGGCCATCTCCTCTCAAGACATAATACTAGCATTATCCATGAGGCTTCCCTTCTGAACAGAGAATTCAATCCAATCCTCCCCGACAATGAGCAAGAAATCCTCTATTTTGTACTGAATTAGCTCAACCCAATATGTGAGAGGGGAAAATTCCTAATGTAAGTAGGGCAGGTGCAGAAAGCCACCCACCCAGAAAGCTCTCTGCCTCCTCCCTGTATCCCAGAGAGCCAATCATCATAGCCTCACTGCCAGGAACACCAAGGAGCAGAGCCTTTGGGCAGCCCTCGTGCCAAGAGTGTATAAACCCAAATGGAAGGAAGGCAGGCTTAGCACATCAGTTCTCTGACTGGCTCCTCAATGGAGTTGGAGCTGGGAGAGCAGATGTAAATGCATCACCAGCTGGTGTGTTTCCTGGCAGGGACACCAGCCGTGGCCTTGTCTGCCCCCAGACACACACGCCTGGCAAATAAATTCCATCTGTAGCTCCCTTCCCCTTGTCTACCAGAACCTCAAGGCAAGAGAAGAGAACAAGCCAATGTTTTAGAGGCCCAGCAGGACCTGAGTTCTGCCTCCAGTGGAACACGGTTGATGGATGGCAGGCTGATAGTCAACAGATGATGCCTCATTATACTTGCAAATCCAAATATAAAATACACGAGTGCCCCTGGCATCAGGGCTGCAGTCACTGCCCTCAGAAGCTTCCCTCCCCTGTCACACAGTCTGCCTCTCAGCAGCCCTGGCCCTTCCTTCCACTGGGCTGGGAAGATGAGGAGGAAGTGCTTGGACAAGCCAAGGCCTTCCTAGTAGAGGTGAGGTCAGAGTGGAAAAGCCCACTGCTCTATGCTACCTTGGTTTCCCATCCTGGTCTGTTCAGCAGATGTTTGGGCCCCTCATCTCTCATTGCAGGAACTGCAGCCTCTTACTGGCTCTTTCCTAGATGCCCCTGAAGTGAACAACAAGGAAGAGAGATGAGAGAGAGTGGGTTTCTACACCTGACTTCCGACATAATTTTCTTCCTTTTAGAAAATGCATTCATGTCTGCTCACTTTGCTGCTCTCCATTCATTTACCCACACAGTATCTACTGCTATGAGTCTTGATGGTACCTTTTAGGAAGTTCTTAAGAAGACTCAAAACACCAAGGTAAAAGCAGAATCACCGTACTTCTTCCCCACTTCAATTCAATGACACCTTTTCAAGCACCAATCCACACATAGGGCATGAGAGACAAATGAAGAATGGGGAGCTCTGTGTCCTCATGAGACCAACTTTGATCCAGCACATGCAAGAGCAAGAATCCCAAATGTTCATTATCCATTCATTCCACAAACACTTAAAATCCCCTTTTTAAATAAACTCTACAGCGACACCACTGAAGGTAGGCAAAATCTTTTCCTAAAATGAAGACTTGAAATTAATGAACTTCATACTGATATGTATTACTGTTCCATAACCAATTGTCAAGTGCCTACTGTATGAGTGGTGCTGTGTGTTAGATCCTATGAAGGATAAAAAGATAATTAAGTAATAGATCCAAGTCTTAAGATGCATACAACATTAAAATGTATAAAATCAAGCAAAGAGATGGAAACAACAGACTTCATCATGAGATACTACACTAAGATACAAGGAAGGAGAGAACTATAATTTGTTGAGCAGTTACTTGCTATACAACTTGTGCTTTACACACATAATTATTAGTAAAGTATCTTCGACAATATTTACTGATGATCTACTCTATGCTCTAGGCCTGGGGACATTATCTTGAGAGGAATAGAAATAATAAAATAGACAATTGCAAGGTAACAGAAAGTAGGGACAGGGAAGTGCAGGCACCTACAGGAGAATAGAGAGGCCATCAAATACCAACTCAGAAAAAATCAAAGAAGTCTTCCAGGAAGAAGTGACTTCTATACTGAACTCTGAAGAATAAATTAGCCAAGCAAATTAGAGGAAAAAATTGTTGTAGGCAGAGAAAATAACATATGCAAAGTCACAAAGGCATGACAACAAAGGTTTAAGTTTCTCATTTAATAGGAGAGGAAACTGAGAAAGTTATGGAACTTTCCTTAAATCATACAACTGGTGAGCAACAGAGTTGGATTTGTGTCTGCATTTCTTCCACCTGTAAAAGTTAATAACAAAGGAAGACAGATGGATTCTAATTGAAAAGAAGAGAAAGGGCTTTGATGCAGTGGGTTTTGAAGATTGGAGCAGAAATGGACGGAAGTAGATGCTAGGGGAGGGGAAAACTGAAGCCAATGGAGTGTTGAGGGGGCAGGGATTGGCTGAAATGTAAGGTGACTGTGGGGTTTGGGTGGAGGTGTTTTGAAATTGGGAAAAATAGTGATAGGTAGAAAGATTCATCCCTCAGGTGAAAGATACCTTATTCCCACCTACAGGATCATTAAGTCCATATGGCATTGGACATTTTAAGGAGAATAGAGACAGAGGAACCATTGGACTGTGGACTAAATATTTATGTCCCCCAAAATCCATAGGTTGAAGCCCTCATCTCCAAAGGGATGTATTTGAATATGGGCAATAATTAGGGTTCAGATGAGGTCATGGGAGTGGACTCTCATGAGGTGATTGGTGCCCTGATAAGGAGGTGAAGAAACCAGAACTCTCTCTCTCTGCCATGTGAGGATAGAGCATGAAGGTTTCTCTATCTCTGCCAGGAAGTGGGCCCTTCCCAGGAACCAAATTGGCCAGCACCTTGATCTTGGACTTTCTGACCTCCTGTTTCTGTTGTTTAAGCTACCCAGTTTATGGTAATTTGTGACAGCAGCCCAAGATAAAATAGTCCTGTTATGGGAGGCACTGCTTGACCTGAAGGGTTGAACCCGGAATCTTAACCACATCCAAGGAAAAGGATTGAGGTATCGACTGTCAGTGAATCCAGAGCTACTGATAGACCATCACTCCCTGAATGCCTTGCAGTGGTCCACCCATCCACCCTTCCTTCTTTATTACCTTCTTTCCTTTCTTTGTCCCTTCTTCTCTTCTTCCACATCAAAAGCATATTGAAGTCTATTGTTTCTTGGGAAAAACAAACCCAGTTGAGTAACAGAGAATTTATAATAATAAAAAAATTCATCAAAAGAAATATCTTGTTTTATAATTAGACTAGAGGCCTGATGCACAAAGATTCATGTAAGAATAGGCCTTCATTCCCATGGCTGACGGCACCACCTTCACTCGGCCAGAGCTGCCTTTCCACCTTTGCTCCAGCCCGGAGTCACCTTTCTGCCTTCCCACACTGCTTAGAGACCCAGAGAAGCTGGTATGGTGCAGAACGCCCCCCAGACAATGGGCGCCTGCATATGCAAATTAACCAGCCATGTTTGTTGGGTTAATTTGCATGCTCACTCCTGATTGGCTGGTGGGCATTATGAAGGTATGGTCAATTTGCATCTTTCTCTTTTATTAGTGTAGATATGATGGAATATCTTTTTATTTTATTTTATTTTATTTTATTTTATTACATAAAGTATTACAAAGATTAGTACAAATATCTCTTTTTTCCCCTGCCCTTCCCCCAGCCTCCCCTTCCCCCCAGTGGTCTGTGTCCTTTGGTTATGCTTAAATGCATGCATAACAGTCCTTTGGTTGATCTATTACACCCCCATCCCCTCTTTGTTCTTGTTGCTTTAATTTGACAGATTGTTTGATGCTGTTCTGCCTCTGAATCTGTTTCTGTTCACCAGGTCATAATGGTTATTATTATCCATAGATGAGTGATGACATGTGGTATTTTTCTTTCATTGACTGGCTTATTTCACTTAGCATTATGTTCTCCATTTCCATCCATGCTACTGCAAATGCTAGGAACTCCTTCCT